>JADHKS010000002.1:0-245248 GCA_019925295.1 Sporothrix pseudoabietina | reverse complement strand
ACACCCCTAATTTTAAAAATTTTTTTTAATGGAAAAACCCGGTTTGCCCCCCCTTCTGGGCGCGCCCCAATATAAACCACCCCCAAAAAAATCCCCCCCCCCCCCCCCCCCCCCAAAAAAAAAGAGAAGGCGGTACATGCTTCTCCTGATAAGACCTAGAATCCTCTCCGGCCGCCCGTGCTCATCAGCGTAATTTTTTGCTTCTTTTTCTTCTTGGACTTGCCGGCAGAAGCAGAGTCGGCCGCTTCGCTGTCAACAACCTGCTTGGCATTATCAACACCCAGGGCCTCCATCTGGGCAACCAGGTCAGCATCGCTGGCGCCGCTGTTATCGAGCAGCGAGCCCAGTACCTGGTCGTCCTTGAGCCAGCCGTCGTCGGCGGCATTGCCGGCCATGTAGGCTTGCAGAGTCGGCGAAATGGGGACAGCACGCGTGCCCCAGACGGTGCGAGATGTCGCGCCGCCTCCTGTAGAAGAAGATGGCGGTGTTGTTGACATGGAGGCCAGCTGGCCAAAGCCGACGCGTGAGTTGGGTGGGGAGGCCGAGGAAGAGGTCAAGCCGGCGCCGTCGTTGTCGCCACTGCTACCGGCTCCAAGAGGCTGGAACTCGTTAATGTCCATGGGCCGGATGGTGTCATTATAAATATCGTCGTGGCCGTGGTGGAGATCGCTACTGTCGAGTCCACTGCCTCCATCACCGCCGCCGATGCGCCGTGCACCGCCTCTATGCAGAGCAGCAGCCTCTAAGCGTTCAGCTTGCAGCCGCTCGCGCTCCTCCTGGAAGGCCTTGTCGCGGTTGCGCTTACGGCGGCGCTCAATGTCTTCGGAGAATGTGGCAAGTGTCTCGGCGGGGACAATGTCCGTCCAGTCGCACTCCAAGAAGGAGACGACGCATCCGGCCGGGAGGTGACCGAGGTACTTGGCACGACGGCGCATAGCGTCGTCAACAACGTGGCCCGTGGAGATGTGCTCAACACGCGGCAAGAGGGTCGAGGGGAAGGCTGAAAAGGAGCCGTACTTGGTCTTGAGAATCCGGATGTCGAGTGGTGAGAGATAGAGGTGCGGCGGAGACATGTAGAAGTAAAAGTCCTGCTGGTCTACAGCGGCGACTGCTGAAGTAGCGGGAGTTGGTCGTGGCAGGGATGAAGACAATCCATCATCAGCCCGTACCTGCGCAGCTCTTGCTGGCACTGTTTGCGCTGTCGGTGCTGTCGGCGACGCCGGCTCGGCGCCCACGGGTAGCTTTTGCCGCGGTTTGTTGTTACTCTCGCTGAAAATGCTGCCGTCCTGCAGCGCAAGCTCGATTCCGCCGAGATCTTTTGAGCTCTCCTGCGCCGTCCGCACAGTCCGCATAGCTCGCCGTGTCCACTCGCCATCTTCGTGGAAAAGAAGCTCGTCCTCCTTCTCCTGGCGTGCCAGGTCTTCCAACTCGCGTCCAAACTCCTCCACCATATAATCGCCAGTACCCTTCATGATACGTGAGTAGTCGAGCACGTTGGCCGCGAAATGCCACGGGATCGAAGCACCGCCGCCCCGGCCACCCTTTGTGACGCCAGCGTTCAGCACGTCGGCTGCTCCGTCGCGTGGTAATGCGACTGTCGAGTTGGCGTGCCGCATCATGAGACGTAGCACAACGTCGTCGCCCGGTCGTGGAAGCGGGCTCTCCTGCCCGGCATAAAACCGCACTGGACGGACCTCTCCCAGGTATACACTCTCCTCGCAGATGGGGCACTTCTTCCACTTGGCACGCTTTTCCGGGACTGGTGCTGGCGGCGGTGCAGGCGCAGAATTGCTTGCATTCCTAGCGGCAGCAAGTGTGCCGCCGTTCGCGTTCGGGCTCGGATGAAGACCGACCACAGTGCGTGCGGCGCGTGCGGCGTTGCTAGCGGACTCGTCGGCGTCAATGGCGTGCATAAACCGAATCAAACAAGGCAGACAAAATATGTGGCCGCACTTGGCCATGCGGGGTGCCACGGGCTCTGACAGGCAGATGGGGCACGACGAGTTCTGCGACTCGGTCGACGCCAGGACTTGCAGGACATCGTTCCAGTCAATGTACTCGTCGGGGTCTGTGGCTTGGGCGGCATAGTTGCCAATGGGCGTGACGACAAAGCGGTAATTGCTGTTCACGAACCGGGCCTTGTCGACGGTGCTGTTGTGGTGGTGGGACCGGTACGAGTGGTGCCCGCCTCCGTGGTGATGGTGACCGCCGTGGTGCCTAGACCGGCTGCCATAATAGTGGTCATTGCCGCCAAAAGCATGCTCAAGATGGGCGCGGGAGGGGGCCGCATAGTTGAGCAGGTGGGTAATGGACGTCTGGCCGCGGCGGCTGGACGCGTTCTTTAGTGCCCGGAATTCCGCCATGTCATCCTCGTCCTCGAATCGGTAGCTGTTCTTGTTCTTGTTCTGACCCGTGTTTCCTCCCACACCAAAAGCTCCTGCACCACCGCCTGCAGCGCCCGGCCTTTTCTGATTCCGGTGTTGCTTGCGGGAAGCCTGTCCCTTGCGTGGTGCAGCCGAGATGCCGGCAGTAGATCCGCTACCGGTTTGCTGATTCGGTCGACGGGAGGAGTGGTCGGAGGAGCCCGCAGTTGATGCGGCAGTCGGAGTAATCGGCGACGAATGCGAGGTTGGAGACGGAGACGACAGGGATTTGCCCAGGCTCGGCGGTGGCAAGCTCATTTTCTGGAATTGGCGAGGCGAGAAAAGCAAGTGGAGGGCCTGGCCGTCAGGAACGTATGTCGACGAAAGAACTATGGAACGACCGACGGCCTAAGGATGGATGGCCGGCTTCTGTCTATGTCTGCTGTCAAAATGGATTTCGGTGCTTCATCCCAATCGTCATCGCCCTGTAGGTCTCGTCGTTATCGATTGTAGTTGGCTACCGCGGATCTTGGCTGTTGGAAAAGGATGGAAGATCGAGGTAGATGTCGGACGTTAGACGAGGAGAAAGGGCTCCGATTCTTTCGATGAAGGGGAAAGGGAGAAAGGGAGTAACGAATGGCAGTCGATTGAGTCGTTGAAGATACTCCGTACAGTCGTCGGGGTTGTAATGTGGTGATGCAAAGTTGTGTCCAAGACGCGAAATGCGTTGGAATGCAAACGTGTAAGAGAGAACGAGAGGGGGAGAAGGAGGAGGGGCGCTAGGGGCAAGGAAGTATCACGACAGTGGTGTCGATAGTTCACTGAAAAATAGAAGGAACGAATGATATAAGCAGGAACAGAGAGAGCAAAAGGAACAGAAGGCGCGGCAGAACGAGTCATAGGCTCCTTCCTCCAAAGGCGGGGCAAAAAACGACACTCGGGACGGAAGGCGAAACGGGATGTGCCACGCCATTTGTCGGGCGGTCACGTGGCACTCCTTATATAATCTTGCAATGACCTCACTGGACACCGCTGGCGGCGCTACTTCAGAATCTACTCCCTACTGTGTACGGTAAAATTGCGTGCTGTAGCGCTTTTGCGTATAAATTTCGTGATAGCAACAGGTGAATGAAAGTTTACTGTATTTGTCTACACTAAAACACCACATAGTGATCGATGGAAATGAGAAGAAGAAAAAAAAATTGAGAAAATGGCAACATGTTAAATGCAAAACTAAGAAAATAAAAAAAGCATGGCCAACCAAACCAAACCAATTCCATGTCTTTCCCATCATCAAACTCCGGCATTCTTCTTCTTTGAATCGTTTATATCCAAAACAAAAGCAAGAAAAACCCCCTCCAGGCGTCCCCTCGTTCTCCCTCGTAAAAAGTATTCTCCAAACAAATTATTAATGCCTTGATGAACAGAAACCAGAAACTAAAACGCGACAGTAGAATGGGACACCCCGGGGAATCAAGAAAGTAATAAGAAAAAATCGCAGCCCAAAATCATCGACGCAGAAGTTGGAGGCGAAGCTCACCCTGTCGTCGAGATGAAGGAGAAAGGCAGATACAGCAGAGTGAAACAGACAAATAAATAAAAAAACCGCAGAAGATAATGGAAATCTCAAAATATGGGGTACCCTTTCAGGCGAAAGAGCATGCGGAAAACTGTACAAATGGCATGGGGATTATGATGTGGATATAAGACACGGCACACGAATATGGCCAAAACGATAACGAGGCAAATGGGACTGCCAGGAAGGGCTGTCAAGAGCGACGGGCTTTTGTAAAGTCTCAGAAGAGGCCCTATTTCTTCTTGTCACCGTCGATCTTGTCCATGATCTTGTGGAAGAAGCCGCTGAGTCGGTTCTTCTTCTTCTTCTCGGCGTTGACAACACCGGCCTTGGAAGCCGGAGCGGAAGAAGCAGAGGCAGCGGCAGCGGCAGCGGCGGCGGCGGCAGGGGCCGGAGCGGCGACAACAGCGGGAGCGGACTCCTTGCCGTTGGTGGCAGAAGCAGCCTCAGCAGCGGGGGCAGAAGCAGCAGCGGTAGCCGGGGCGACCGAGGAAGGCTCGGCAGCGGGAGCAACAGGGGCGGCAGCAGCAGCGACGGCCGGGGTAGCAGCAGAAGCGGAGGCAGACTCGGCAGGGGCGCCAGAGCCAACCTTCTTCAGCAGCTCAGCCTCGACAGCCTTCTTCTCCTCGACGGCCGTGGCGTTGGCGGCAGCCTCGGGGCTGGTGCCGGCCTGCTTGATTGAGTCCTGGACCTCAGCCGGAACCTCGGACTTCACGGGCTCGTTGCCAATGGCGGAAGTCGTGGCCAGCTGCTCCTGGACAGAGGTAGGCAGGAGCTGCTTGACGGACACGGGTAGCTTAGCAGCGGCATCGTTGGCGTACTTCTCAACAACGGGAGCCTGCTCAGCAGCCTTATCCTTGAAGACCGCGGCAGCACCGAGGGCAGCAGCGCCCAGGGCAGCGGCGCCAGCAGCGACGCCACCGACAATGGCGGCGGGCGAAGTCGAGGAGGACTCAGCAGCCGGGGCAGTGGCCTCAGTGGTGGTGCCGTCCGAGGTGACGGGCGCCTCGGGAACCTTCGCCAGCAGCTCATCCTCGACCTGCTCCTTCTCCTTGACCTCCGCAGGAATGGCGCTGGCCTCAGGGGCGAAACCAGCAGCGGCCTGGCTCTCCTTGACAATCTCGGGGACGGTCTCGGCCTCGGCAGGGGCAGCAGCAGCGGCCTTCTCCTTTTCCAGAGGGACGGCACCAGCCAGGGCGGCGGTGGTAGCGACGGGGGCAACCGAGTTGATGGTGACGTCATTGCTGCCAGCGATGGGGAGGCTGGACTCGGGAATCATGTTCTTGGAGACGGGAGGGAGCTGCTCGGCAGAGAAGTCGCCAGCAATGGCGGCATCGGCCTTCTCGTACGACTCGGGGTCGAGCTTGACGTTGGCATTGATGTCGCCATTCTTGAACTCGTCGGGAATCTTCTCACCAGGGGCGAGGGTGACGGGGTTCACGCCACCAGGGGCAGCAGGGAGGGGGTTGACAAGCTTGACCTCCTTGTTGAGATCTTCAGCAGGGGTGGCGGGGAAAGCGCCCGGCACATCACTGTCGGCAGACATCTTCTTGGCGTCTTCAGCGGAATCCTTGGTAGTAGCAACGACGGCGGCACCAATGGCGGCGACACCAGCAGCAGCGGCAGTGACGGGGGCGGCGATATCGGCGGCGGTGGAAGTGTCCTTGGAGGCAGGAGTCTCCTCAGTGGAAGCAGTAGACTCCTCAACGGTCTTTGGTTCCAGGGGAACGGCGCCGGCAAGGGCTGCAGTGGTAGAGACTGGTGCGGCGGAGCTGATGACGGCGGAAGAGGCAGGGGTCTCTTCGGCAACAACAGGTGCGTCGGTAACGGGCAGGATCGTGACAGGTGTCTCGTCAAGGGGCTTCTCTTCGACAGCCTTCTCCTCGACAGCCTTGTTTTTCTCAAGCGGGACAGCACCGGCAAGAGCAGCAGTGGTAGCAATGGGTGCGGTGGAGCTGAGAATGCCAACAGATGCGGGAGGCGCGTCGGCGGCGACGGGGGGCTCCTCGGTCACGGGGAGGATAGTAACGGGGGTCTCGTCGAGGCTCTTCTCCTCAACGGCCGTCTTTTCGATCGGGGCGTCTGCAGCGAGAGCGGCAGTCGTAGACTCAGGGGCGGCAGAGCTGATGGCAGCAGCAACAGGGGCAGCGGCAATGATGTTCTCGGGCGTCAGGACGTTGTTCTCGTTACCCTCTTCGTCCTTCTCTTGCGGTGCAGCAGGATCAAGTACCCACTCGCCGTCGACGACAAACTGGTGGAGAAAAAGAAGAGATGGTGAGCAAAACTGAACCTAGAGGCAAAAGCAATGAAAAAAAGAAACGAGGAATTGGTGACGATGAAGTAATTGTAGTAGAACAATGAAATCAGAAAAGCGGTAACAAAGATAAAAGAAAAAAAAAAAACAAGAGAAGGGGAAAGGAGTAGAAGAAGGGACACAGATTTGGGGGAATGTGCCAAAGGTTATAAAAGTGCGGTGCAGGATTTCGGGTTGTCGCAAAGCAAAAATATGAGCCAAGCAGCAAGCAGCAAGCAAGCAAGGGATCGTTCGACCACCTTCGTCACAGGTGACCTTTGGCGACGAGGTTGGGGGAGGGGTCGATTGGGTCGATCGGCCGGTCTGGCCTCAAGTTTCGCCAGGCCTGTTCGACTAAGCTTGATTGCTGCCAATGGGCGCTGACCTCCGCAAGTCTCCGCTAGGCTCTCGCCAGCTGCAGACCTTGCGTCATCGCCTCCGCCCAGCTGCACAAGAGAAAGAAGCAGGGTAAGACAAACACGGCTTTGGCCTGATAAAGCCGGCCCACCTTTTTTTCTTGCCCTTTTCTGCTTTCTTTGCGTCTTTGCGCCAACCAAAACTTGCTTTCGCTTTGTGTGATAGGCCACACCAGCGCCAGCCTCACATTGTTGCCTAAGGCTGACCTGATTGGGACCTTTTGCTGAGGAATTGGAGAGCAATGACAAGCGCCCGCTCGCTTGGAGAGGCGGCAAATATAATGAAAGAAAGTGGAAAAGAAGGGACGAAAGCAGGGGCCAAATCGACGTGCGGCAGAAAAAAGAAGGGACTGGGCAGGGGCAGGAGGGCAAAAAAGCAAAAGGGGAAATCTGCTGCAAAGAGGCGAAAAGAAGCAACAAGCAACTGTGAGCGCACCGTTGGGACCTGGGTTCCAATAGCCTGCTCACAGTGCAGGATATAGTGCAGGGAGGGAGCAAACGCTGGATGCGCGCGGCATGCTTAAACGTTCGGAACCAAACAACATATACATACCTTGTAGTAGATCTTCCTCGAGGCGTCCTTGAGCTCAACGGTCTTCTGGAAAACGTCGCCGACCTTCTCGAGCTGGATAGACTTCGACCATGAGTCGAACGTACCGGTCACAAAGACCTCCTCGCCGGCATTGGGCCTGTTGGAAAAAAGACAAAGTTAGTGATTTGAACTAGGCTGCCATCTCTCGCCTTGCGCGCTTGTTGCTCGGCTCCTCTATCGCCACCAAGGGGACAGCAGACGACCGCCGTTGGTTTACGATAAACCGACAGGAGTTTGCGTACCAGATAAAAACAAAGCTTCCCATGTTGACGGTAGGTGTCGGAAAGCGAATTGGGTTGCTTGGAGCAGATGAAGAGTGGCGGCGCTGGTGGGTTGATCGTTCTGCGCAACGATGGACGGTTCGTCGACTTGTTGTTGGGAGAGCGAAAGCGAGCGAAAGCTGTTGGCGGAAGAAGCGGACGGCCTGCGCGGCGCGAGCAGGGATAGGCGGGAAGGAGAAAAGGAGGGTGTGCAGTCGAGGCTGCAGGAAGAGCGACAGAGGCTTCGTCGTAACGATGTCTGTTCAACAAATAGCAATTGCTTGGTTAGCTTGAGATTGAAAGGAAAAAGCAAGTAAAATTCTCGAGAGTGCGAAGAAGAGAGAGTGCCGTGCGCCGAGACAGACAGGAGGGGAAAAGAGACGGGGTTCGAAGCGAAGACGGAATCAGCCAGCGAGAAACGAAATGAAGACGTGCAGGGCTCCTCTGTCGCTGGCAGGCTGGCAGGGTAAGCTCTGTCTCTCCGTCTCCAATTCTCTCTGGCCCCATGCGACTCTGACTGACAGGCACGGCCACCCTCGGCGTCTCCCCTCCTGTTTCGAAGCTCGTGCCACAGGCCCAAGTGATTGCTTGTCTTCACCCTTTTCTTGTCCCCGAGCACCTCTTCGGGGGGTTTTTTTTCTCTGCGGAGGGTTTGCGCTCTTGCGCCGATGCTTCGGACGCTTTTCTCTGTCTCTCTCCTGTCTCGTTGCTCACCGCTTTCCTGAATGCTTCGTCTTGCAGATCGCAGATGCGGAGAAGAGAGGAGGGGGGAAATGCGTTCTCACCTTTTGGCTGGCTCCAATGGAATGCAAAACTGGCTCGGGAGGATGGCAGAAAAAATGGCCAATCTCGTGCGTCAAGCTTTAATTTAACGGGATGCCTCGCGCTCTAGGAGGAATATCCGAAAAAGACGGCTTGGTGGTCGCGGAACGGGTGGGAAAATGGTGGAGGGGACGAAAAAAGAGTGAAGCAAAAGAGGGAGAAATGATTTGCGGATGACGAGGGAAAGGAGAAAAAAAAGAGAGAGAGAAAAGAAGGAGGGCAAAGCTGGAGATGCGTCACGGAAAGCTATCGAAACAAAGAGAGGCGCCTTCCTGCTTTAGCCTGCTAGCCTGGGGGCCTTTCGTAAAATTGGGCCAAAAAAAGGCAACAGTAAGAAAAAAAGATCAAATGAGACGAAAACTGGGGCGGTCCTGCCTGGCCCCTCCTGTTCTCTCGTTTTCTCGAGAAGAAGACCACAGAAACGGCGGTAAAGTGGAGCTACACCGACAATTACGGAGAACGCCTGACTTTTCTTTGCCTCTTCTGCCTTTGCTCTTGCCCATTGCACACAAACTGAAGGGAGGTTTAAGCAAGAAGAGGAAGGCACTGCCGGGGCGAGAAGCCTCCTGCTGAAGAAAAAGAGCCCTTTCCCTGACTTTGACCAGCTTCGTATTATTAGCGTTGCTTGGCCAAGGCAGTGATTCCATCGGGAAGGCGCAATCGAGAGCAACCGGAAAGGGACGAGGATTACGGAGTGCTCTTTCTGCAACAGCTCTTCCAAAAAAAAAAAAAAAAGGAAAAAAAAAAGAGCTATGATAACAAACAGAAGGAGCGATGAAGCCTCGCGTTGCACTGAGCTGGTGATTGGTCTCATTTATGCAAGACCACCTGCCTTATCGGAGCCTTTTTGTTCTTCGCCTCCTCTTTCCCTTTCTCTCCCTACCCAATTCTCAATTCTCAATTGAGAAAGAGAGACTAAAAGGGCTCAATTGCACCACCAGGGGAAAAGACAGGCTGGGCAGGCACGGAGGTCTCGTGTCTCTTCGATTTCGACATTTACACAGTATTTGCGAGTTGGCCTGGCTGGCCCTTGCAACAAAACACAACGCTAACACGCCCCGATCCAGTAACCCGAAGCTGGCGCCCCTCCCTACTAAAATGTTTAAAATAGGGGTTGAGCGGGCGGGCTACAGTAGAGCGCTGCACGTTTTCTGCACGCTTGCCGCGCGCGTCTACTGTCAACCATGCATACTGCTAGCTTTCATTTTGACAGTAATACTGAGTAGTTGAGCCGAAACAAGCAAAGTACTCAAATAAATTAGAGGGGAAAAGTAAATAAAGACCATAAAAATCATAACTGGCCACCCCTTCGACCTGAAAATATAAGTTTGGAAAAGTATAATATCCTCGTATATGCCAGCAAGCATCACATCTATTTCCTTACAGAAAAAGGAACGACCACAAATTTACCAAATCCTACTTTGCGTTCCACATTGTCCCCTCGAAACATCGAAACACGTTTTCTCTTTTCCATGCCCGCATGTGAAAGATACACAAGACAAAAGACACAGGCCGGTTCCCAAGACGTACACCCCATAAGGGCTATACTTTCCCAGCCCCCTATCTTGAGCCTTCGTCCATGTCGTCAATTGTTGCACAAGTGTGCCTGGTAGACGAGCTGATGGACGACAATAGAGAAGATGTTGCCGCCCAACTACCCGAGCTGCTGTCACCATCCATGTGGCGGACACTAAACCCGTTGCTTGTCGACATATAGTCGTGCGGCAGATTGGACACTGCGAGCGGCGGCAGTGGTGGTGCAGCCCCCGGGCTATATGCCACCGCTTGGCCGGCGGACGGGCTGACTGGTTGCTCGTACACAAAGTTCAAGCGTGCCGATCCGATATCGTGACTAGACCGTGGTATAGGGCCAAGGCTGCTGTTGCTAGTGGTTCCAACATAGCGCTCGGGTGTCATATGGTACGATGCTGTGTGTAGGGTATAACCCATATGACCCGCACCACCGTTCGGTACTGCGCCCGCTTCCGACGAGCCGGATTGATCGAACGTCATAGCATCAGAGGTGAAGCCGTGGTCGGCACTGCCGTGTCCCATATTGTTGGCCGATATAGACCATCCAATGGCCGGAGGTGGATCGCTGTTGTGATAATGATGTTGCAAGCGCGGTGGCTGTTGTTGGACGGCATAGTTGGCATCGGGCACGGTGTTGCTGCGAGTGTGGCGACTATAGCTGCCGACATGAGCCTGTAACGGTTGAGCCTGCATATAGGGGTCGCCGTGTCCGGAGTGTTCGGATTGTGTGTAGTGGGTGTCGTGGGCTTCGTCTCTCGGTCGTAGGTGTCCATCAAAAGGTTGCGGTGTTATGTTGCTCGTTGGGTAGGTTTCAGATTCTGTCGTGTTGTGGAAGGCATGTTGGTGGGTGCCGCTGCTGGCTATTCCGCTGACTAGGAAGCCATGAGCGCCCGGGCCCAACTGGGCTGTTGTTTCCTCTGTTGCATGGCGTGTGTGTGTCCTCCGTTTTTCGGGTGCTCTTGTTCTTCTGCCACGGCCGCTTTCTCGTCCACTCCTTCCTTTTCTTCGGCCGCCTGCGCTGACCAACTCGTCCAGACCGACATTATGCAGCGAAGCCGATTGTCCTCCAAGCGGTTGTCCGTCGTCCAAGATTTCCGATTCGTCCTCATCCTCCGGCTTCGTCTTTCTTTCCGATCGAGTCGTGCGTTTGCCTCCGCTACTGCAGTGGCCTTTGGGACCACTTCTCGCCACGTTAGATTGTCGACGGCGTCTTTGTCGGATTGGTGGGGTGTCGCCCGTGTCGGGATTAATGCTGCTGTCATGGTTATTATTACTCTTGCTTCCCGGATTTCCGTCTGACATAGAAAAATGGGTAGTGCTCCGTACTGCTCCAGTGGTGGCCCAGCCCCCGCCCGGGGAATCACTCGACTGGGTCGATCCTCGACGATTCGATGGCTCGCCATCCCCGTCGTCAGCGTCTTGTGGCATCTCCCCCCCGCTGCTACTGCGCCAGTCAGTACTGTCGTTTGAGCCGCTTCCGTTGGAGACCGTCCTCCCTGTATGTCTTATTTTATCACATCAGGATCAGGCTCGTTCGTGGACTACACTATAGCGACACAGAGGGACGAGCAGCGGAAAGAAAGAAAGAGGGAGAAACATACTGCTTCAGTTGATGCCGCTGCAACAGATCGGCCCGGAAGAAGATTCTGGTGCAGCCGGGGAATGTGCACACATGGCGAGGCTCCTTGTGGATGAGCTGGTGGCGGCTATAAAGTAAACCCATGTGTTAGCCAAAGGCAGTGCTGTATACCGCACGAAGATGTGTAATTTTGAACTTGCCGCAAGTGCTCGGCTCGTGTGAAAGTCTAACCAATTGTTAGCACGGATTATAGAAAGAGCCGGTCGGACACGATCTATGCGATACATACTCTGCGAGGCTCGCACATATCACAAAAGTGGACAGGCTTGCCCTTCTTGGCGCGGCTCGGCCGATGGGTCACTGGCGTAAAGGAAGGCCCTTCCTGCTGGCTGCCATAACCGGCCATGCCGCCGAAGCCCGTCATGTCGCCCTGCGCCATCGCCGAAGAGTCCATGCCATGCATGCTGCCATAGTTATGCATGGCCGCTGTATCGTAGGAGCCACCCATAGTCACCCCAGGGTTGTGCATAATAGGGGGGTTTTGTATATGGTTGAAGTTGGCCCCTGCGTTGGGGTCCATGTAATAGACGCCGCGGCCACCTCGGCTGCTTTCGTGATGAGCGTGGCCGTGGTGCGGCTGCTGGTAGTATTGGCCGTCTGAAGAGGCTCCGTACTCTGTGCCTGAATCCATAGTGTACTGAGTTGAGGACTGGTCGTAGTCGTAGTCGTAGTCGTCTGCTTCGTCGAGGTCGTCTTCTTCGGTGGACTTGTGCTTGCCCTTGCTGTTGGACTTGCCTTTCGAGGCGTGGTGATGGCTGCTCTTGGAACTAGAGCCGGATGGCTTGGATGAACTGCTGCTGCCGCCGCCGGGGGACTTGCTGGATTTGCTGGGCTTGCTGGGCTTGCTGGACTTGCTGCTGCTTCCTCGGTAGACAAGTGTAGATGTTGTGCCGTGTGAGGATGAGCCTTCTGCTTCGTGTGAGTCTGATACAGATAGGGTAGAGGATGGCCCTTTATATTAGTTCCAGTGCCCCTTCAAAAAGGAGGCGATGAAGGCAAAGGTGAACATGAGGTGGTGATATAAATTTTAGAAATAAAAGCAAAACGACGAAGCGACTGAAGGGTAGGGAGAATAAGGGCGGACCGGCGTAGGACAGGAAAGGGACTTGGATATGAAGACGGAAAGAAAAGGGGAAAGGACTGACTGTAGGAAGCTGGATGGTATTCGTCCTCGTTGTTGTCGAGAATATATTTGAGAGACGACATGGTGCCGAGGAGGAGGAAGAAAGGGAAAGAAGATCGACGGGTAGGCTGTGGTTAGATAGATGTTGGTAAAAATAAAATAAAAATAATTAACAAGCTGGCCGGTGGACAACAAGATGAGCCGAAGTAAGTAAACAAGCTGCGTAAAATAGATATGTGAAGGGACAAAAATAAAACTAGGGGGTGAGAAAATATGTAGTATCCAAAGGGTGCGATACAGCAAGAGTGAAGCAAACAAAAAAAAAAAAAAAGAGAGAAGGGAAAATGGTGTGGGATGGCTGGGGGGCGGAGGGGAGGAACTAGTCGGCATAAAAAGCTGCCAGCTGGAAGAATGCAGGTCAGAAGTGAGGCTGGGCCAGCACAACAAAAAAAGAATCGAATATACAGAGAAGATGGCTTAAAAATAACAACACTTGCGTGACGAGTTTTATAGGATGAAAATAGAAAAGCAAATAGCAAACCCAAAGGCTACACGAAAAAGGTAAAAATGAAGATGCAATGAAGCAAGGCTGCTCTGAAAATAGGAGCTGAAAGAAACGCAAGCAAAAATTAGAAAAAGGGACAAGAAAGAGAGAACTGGCTGGATATGGGTATCAGAAGAGCCGTCTATTGTGAAAATAAAAAGCTACTCGCAGCACACAGTTGCAAATGTCGGGAGAACGTGAATGTTGGCTCTGTAGAGAAAGAAAACAAGATTCTTCGGAGGGCGAAAGGGGGTTGACGTGTGAGAGAGATGCAAGGGGATCGAAGCAGGGACGTGGGAAAGTTCCATCCAAGTTGGCGAGAGCAAAACAATCTTGCAGGTGATCGAGCTGAAAGAAGCAAGTTGGTTTTCTAGAGAGAGAAGAAGCGAGAGTATGCGAGAAAGGTAGGAATTTTTCAAGGGAATAGCGAATGGACGCGGTCGAAATTGTAGAGTCTAGGACGGCATAGTACTGCAGCATAGACCAGAGGAGGATGAGAGAGTCTGTAGATGGCAGAGAAGAGGCGAAGAAGAGAGTTTGAACTCTGATGGCCTTCTCTCGAATAAATAAAGATCATAGGGGGGAGGGATAGATTTATTGGATTTGATTAGAAGAAAGGAAGAGAGGAGATGCAACGCAAAAGGCGCTCAACGTTATGCAGCTCTTTTTTTCTATTTCATTTCAAAAGAAACAAAACAATTTTGCCCTCTTTCTTCCTTCCTTCTCATCCTCCTTGTTTGGATGTCCTCTCAGATGTCAATTTTCAACGGGACAAAACTGCACATGAAAGAGTGGAGGGTGTGGAAAAAGGAAATAAGCGGGAACGAGAGGTCGGCGAAGTTGAGAGGCACATTCATAGGGTGTACCCGACAGCAATGTTCAAGTTGCAACAAGGCAGATACTGCGAAGCGAGAGAAAGTTGGCGGATGTTGACGTCTGGAGACTGGAATTGGGCTCTCGGAGGAAAGATGAACAGAGAGGCGGAAAAATGGCCGGTGAACAGGCCTGAGGATGCGAGGGCATGTGGACGGTCGTATGAATATGTGTGGGTGGGTGGGTGAGAAAAGGGGGGCCGAGAGTGTTGGAGTGTCGCCCGAGCGAGAAAAATGAAAGAAGATGGAGATATGGAGAGACGGGAAGAGCAAAATGGTCTGCCGAAGAGGTTCGCTGACCGGAGAAGTTATGTTGAAGAGGCCTGTCTTGCGTCTATGGGCGGATGACGACAAGGGGGGGGAAGGGGGGGGGGGGGTGGGATGTGGATGGTGAGGTAAAGTAAAAAAACTGGAGGAACAGAGAAAAAGCGGAATGCTAGAATAATAAAATGGAACGAAGGAAGGAAAATGGAGACGGGGGATCTGAGAGCCGAGAGTAGGCTGCATGAAGCGAACGACGCGTGAGCAGATAGATACCGAAAGGCAGCGCAGGAAGGAGCCAACGAGCAAGACAAAGCAAGTAGGAAAGAGGCACACAGTATCTGTAGAAGAGGGAAGGAACGAAGGGGGTCAAACTGACCAAGCGACCAAAAATTGAGGCCAGCCGCCAGACGCCAAACTAGGAAGGGACGACCTGGGAGCGGACAACAACGGCGCTGCCCCCCAACAGTGACACCGGTTGCGCTCCTCGTACGCAAGCGTTACCTTTAGACCAAGACGTAAGGGCAGCTACCCATCGTGGCCACCATGCGTAAACGTAGATTACGGAGTGATGATGATTCTCCTCTGTTCGTTCTTGCCTTGTCTTTTCTGTGCCTCTTTCGTTGCTGACCGTTGTGGCTGCTGCCTTTTGTTGCATTTTTTTCTGCGCCTTCGCTCCTGCCATGTTGTGACCATCGAGCCTTCCATCTCATCACATCCAAGGCCCCCATCCCGGTTCCTTCCTTATTTTATTTTTATTTTTCATCAACAAACACTTTGGGGATATCGTATGTCAGGGAGGGAGCGACCTTGGATGCAGCACCCGCAATATCCAAACCCCGTACGAAAACAGCCGCCCCTGGCCCCCTGCTTGTTGTCTCACTCCTGCCCCAAGTGTGCACAGTCGTATGTATTGTCTTAAATCTCTCTATTTCCGGGCTTGGTATTTTCTCCAAGCACGAGGCAAGATCGTTGCAGCACTGCTCGACCAGCCCCAGTTACATTGGCACACGTTTTTGTAGACGCCGGAGCCGAACACTTTGACGGAGCGGCTTTGGGGGGGAGGGGGGGGGTCCAGAAGTGGGGAGACCAAGACCAAAAGAGAGAGTGTGTGAGTGAGAGAGAGGAACGGCGCCAGGGTTGGGTGGTGGGGAACGACAGCCGAGAAGAGGCAAGCAGGGGATCCATTTAGAGAAGCAATCTGCGCTCCTGATTGCAGACGCAATGTGCTAAGATGGAGAGCGACTGGAGAGGTGCAGCAATCCTACTTTGTACCAACAGAGCTGTATCAACGCTTTGTCTCTTATTAGAGGGACTTAACGAGTTAGGGGGAAAGGGAGAACGAGGAAAGGTAAGGGAAAAAAAAAGGAAAACACGGAGACAATAATGAAACAGGATGAACAGCAGGGAACAAGATTACAAAGGAAAAAAAGAACCAGCCAGAGCCGCCAGAGTCACAGAAAAGGCCAGTATTGCGGACGGCGTAGACAAAACACAATAGGTGCCGACAGCGAGACGAGGCAAAGCTATGGACTGGATAGTGAGAACTAACAAGCAATAGATAAAGTAGTTTGAGTAGGCGTTGTAGGCTAGAGCAGTTTGTGTGTGAGCCTGTAGGGATGAGGCGTCTAATTAGGGTATGACAGAATAAATAAAGATAAAAAAAATGGAGAGAGAGAAATAAATAATAAAATTACTGCAACGGAATAAAAAGGCGAAAATATAGAAAGGGAAGCAAGAAGATAGAGGCTGCATGAAACTCAACGGTAAAGGCACAACGCTAATTTGAAGATCATCGAGATGGCTGGCCCGAGAGACACGAAGAGGGGCCCGTTTTGGCGGCCAGGGTGTGAGTGGGCGTGGCGTACGACGTACTCCGTAGTTGGGAAAGGGTTGAAGTGAGAGAGCAACTGGGGGTGGGGGCGTTGAGTGTTGAAAGTGCAGCATTGTGTAGCGTGCAAATGTGTAATGGATATGTGATGTGTGAAGTTGTGGGTGCTCGGATAGATAATAAGAGACTAGGGGACGAAGATGGGACGATGATGGTTGACAGGGGGGAGGAAATAAAAACTACTCCGTAAAATAAGAAAATCAAATAAGGAAAGAAAAAAAAAGCACAGAAAGAGAGAGAGGTCAAGAAACGTGTAAGCTCAGACCACAATCAGAATGCTACCTCTACCCCAGAAGCCGAGCAGCCAGCCGCTGTCAAAGCTGCCAGGTAAGGTGGGCTGAGCCTGTGTTACAGACGTCCATCCAGGTAAGGAGGACACCAAAAAATTACTGTGCAGCAAGCAGCATGGGCAAAGACAACAAAATTGAATACGTCGTACAAGTAGCAGAGGATCAGGAAAAGAAAGAAAAGAGGGAGTACATGACCTTTCTCAGCCCCCCTCTGAAAAGGTCCAAAAAAAGAGAACACAGAGTACCCCGGTATTTCCTCGGACTCCCCATGTACGAAGTACGCTTTGATCTCCAATTTTTTGGTCGTCTTGCCGCCTCTGCTTCGTCCGCCATTTCCCGCTTAACTCGTCGTGCAGAAAATAGGCGCCGGACTCTGATGGGGGCTTGCACACGGGCAGATATTTTGACCGGATGCCCCCCCTCCCCCCTTGCGAAAGGGTAGGAAAGGAAAAGAATGCAAAAACAGGCGACAAAAAGTTCAATATGAGGGCAGAACGGCAAATGGGGGAGAGAAAAAGAAATATGGAAAAGGAATAGAAGGACAAAAGGACAAAAGGACAAAAGGACAGAAAAGGACAAAACCGGACAAAGCCAGAACATCAGAGCGGCCCGTGGAAGAGGCCTAGCTCAATGGCCGGGCATTTTCCGTATTCGTGCATTACAGGCATTTGCAGGCAAGATAGCGGCGAGGAATTACGGAGTAAAATTGACGGCCAAGAGAAAGGCCAGAGAGGATGGACCTTGTTCCTGGAGTAAGGAGCAAGGCAGAAACGGACAGGAACAATCCAACGATCAACACGGTCGGTTTCTGTTCCTGTACTTCCTGTACTTCCTGGTCTTCCTTGCTTGGTTTTTATTTTTGTCAAGCCGGTCTCTTGACCCGCTGACCGGCCTTCTTCCGCATTCGTCAATGATACGGTGCGTGCTTTTTTTTATTTTTTTAATTTATTTTTTATTGTTTTTGCCTCGTTTTGCCGCGAAAGTCTGGCTTATTTTCTTACCGGTCGTCGTCATCCGAGGGAAAAGGGGGGCCAACGAACAAAAAAAGGACTCGTTTGATTTTTCGGCTTCTCGTCCCTCACCCTACGGCGTACATCTCTCCATAACTATCGTTTCGTTTCGTCTTTTTGCTTATTTTCTCAGCGGCCAACTCGCTTGGGGGCGCAAAGATGGGCCTTGGTCTTCTTTCTCTGCCGCCCCTGTCCATGTTTAGACTCGTAAGAGTGGTTGCAAGAGTGGATAGAGCTGAAAGCAAGAGCAAACATGAAAATGCACAAGGCCCAGGCTCGTCTCTAACGTAATATTTCTGCAAGGAAAATCAAAGAGCAAGGTACTCTGGCCATGTCCATAGTACATACTGTGTAGAGAGAGGGGAAAAGGGCACCGTCTCCATACTTAGTGCACCGTTGGGGCTAATATCGTGCTCGAGGAAAGTAGTGCCCCATTCTGCACAATAGTGTGTGCTACGTTCACGAAGATAGATATTGGAGGCAGAAACGGGAAGGTGCACCCTGAAGGGAGGGGCAAGGGGAAAGGGCCACTGGCTGACTATCTGGACGCCAGAGGCAGAAGAGGAAAGGACAAAGAAGCACGAAGAATCAAAAGAAGGATTAAAATCAAAAGGTCGAAAGAAGGAACAGGAGGAAGAAAGGAGACCTCGTAAGGGTAAACGAGGGTAAGACGAAAAGAGCCAACAGTGGATCGATGGGCCAGAACAAAGATTATCATTGTGCAGGAGCAAAGAAGAGATCGAAGAAACGAGGAGGATTAACCATGATTTGCAAGAGGAAAAGCCCACAGAAAATCCACAGAAAACCCACACGAGAACTACAAAAACCGCAAAAGCACAAGCTGCGAGCATCAAACGATCTTCAGGCAATTACTTCCGTGTCCGTTGAGCTTTTGCTAGTGACGATGGCGGAACAACTAGCATGCATCCGCGGCGCGGGGGCTGCAGAGTGGAACATGTGCCTCCTCTGCTCAGTATGGTCTATCAGCTGTCTTCAGTGTCCTCTTGATGCCCGGTTTCTCTCTTGTTTTCGCCTCCCACTCGCTCCTCCCACACTCCCAACTTCACTAGGAAACAACCAATCTATCTCGCGTGCATCAGGAAGAGGCACAGAAGGGATGGAGTCTAAAAGAGGAAAAGGGCCGTCCCTTGATAGGGAGGCAATTAGGGGCCAGCATTGGGCTGCTGCCTTGTCTTAAATTTACATGTATTGTCTGATCTGATCTGGCGTTTGAAAACATCCGTCATCTGCAGCGTATTCGTATGCAGGCTTTATTTTTCTGTTTCGTTTCAAGAGAGGGACAGACGTAAAAGTGACCCTCCACCATGCCCCAACAGAGCCTTTTACGACGCAATATCGTGTGCACATGCTCGAGGCGCAGGGACGGCTGTCATATGGTTTTGCGTGAGTGTGTGTGGGAAAAAGAAATATAAAAAATAGTGTGTCCTTGCCCCGTCTCTGTGTCTTTTGTTTTTCCTTTTCTCGTGCCTCAATGTAGGGCGGAAGATGCATGGCTGTGGCACTGGACCGGTCCAACGTTCGTAGAAAGGTGGCAGATAGATGCAGAACGAGAGGCAAAAGGGCAGCCGGAGAGAGCAATGGAGAAAAAAAGGCAAACAAAGAAATGGAAAATTGGAACGGAGGAAAAGCAATAAGAGAGGAACAATTAAACAAAGGAAATTATACTCACAGAGGAGGTGCAGATAGAGCGCATTTGACGGACTGCATCTGACATACAGGTTCGTACTGTGTATGCTGTGACACCATCCACCAACGACGGCGCAACATGCGCAGCAAAAGAGTGCGCAGTTGAACCAGAATAAACCAGCGTAGGTCAACATAAGAGGGGCGCCCATATGCACATGCAGCGCAAGCCTCCTCTGTTCACCCCTCTTTTTTTTAATGTAGGCCAGCTTCCCCGTCGCGCTTTCCCCTTTTGCTTCTTGATTTTCGAAAAACGCTCCTGCTCAATCTGCTCAAAGGACGTACTCCGTAGCTCTGTATCATGTATCAAATAGAAGGAGGGAGGGGGGCCAAACTTGCCGTGTGACAGACCGTTTGGCACCACTGCAATTCGAACAGTCTTTCCTCCGTGGGAGAGAGTCGGGCAAACTTTCAGTGCGCTGCATCATTAGTGGGTAACGGCCGACAGCCAGTGGTCCCACCTGCGCGGCTATTTTCAAAACGATGTGTCAACAGCCTTTTTTTTTTTTTTTTTTTTTTTTACTTTACATGATGGAAAGAGCAAACCTGTCTCTTTTGCGCCCCTGCCTAGTAACTTGCTGTTATGAAAGAGAAGGAAGTGGAAGGTGCGAATTGAATTAAGGGAAAGTACAAGTCAACATAGTTTTGATGGAAGTACTGAAATGGAAAGCCAAAAAGCAAAGGGTTCACGGGAAATGACAACCACATTACATCCCGCCTCGACTCTTGCCGCAGAACATGCGCTTTTCTTTTCTATTCCTCCCGTTCCGGCTGAAGTGAGCCTTAGTTGGCCTGCATTTCTGCGGCCTGGCCTGGGCCCATGGCCTACTATGGCCTTGCCTTCTCCTGCACAAACTGCAACAACTGCAGCAACGGCCATTTTACCTTGTCCTCGGGGCGTGGCCCTGGGCCCTGATCCTGCTCCTGGCACTGGGGTCATGGCCTTGCACCATGCAACCACAACGCTCGACAGATGCTTGTTGTAACGCTGCACGGCAAGTACAGTGTCCCGGAAGACATCATAGAACCACAGCGGTCTTCAACGGTCCCTCTTCCGTCCCCTGTCTCTGTCACTGTTGCTGGTAGATGTTTGTAGATGTTGGTAATTGCCTGGGACCTGTTGCCTGTAGTCCACCAACGGCCAGGTGCAGATTCACGTGTGTTTCCCTTCTGCCGTGGGTGTGGGAATGCAGCAAGAGCTCCGTAAAGAACAGAGATCAAGTCTGCCTACCGCCCGGGCAATCTTTTGTCCTTTCTTCTGCCTTGGGATTTGGGTGTTGGCCATAAACTTGGCATCTTTGGACAATGTGCATCATATGTGCGCCGTAAGCTTGGCATAAGTGTGGGAACGACTGGCTTATGTGTGGTGTAGATTCTAAAGATCGAGACAAGGTGTGAGCTGGTGATACTCGTGTGGTGGTATGTTTCTGTGCCATTCCTTTTCTATGATCGCTCTTTTTGTGCTGTGAATACTTGCTTCCTGTGGATGTGTTATGCCCTTTCCTTCTTTATTTGCTTCAGTCGTGCCCTCCTTCACGCGTCTGCTTTCGTGCCAACATCCTCCATTTGTGCACTTCGGTCCGGATTCTGGCTGCATTGCCCTCTCCCTTTCGGCAGCTCACCCCCATTCCCATGCCGAGACCTGGGATAGAGGTGCTTCGCCGCAACCATACACAAACACGGAACCAAACCATGGAAGTGTGACCATGCACATGGATCTGCAAGCAAGCTATTTTGCGGCATGCTCTGAATCTCTTCCGCTCCTTGTAGATGTCTGCCCAAAACACTAATCTACTGTCCACCACGGACTGTAACATCCATCGTCATCAAAAGAAAGTGCACTCGATGTGCGTATGGCCTGGCCATGTTTGCTATGTGCATGCTTGTGCATGCTTGTGCATGCTTTTTGAATGCTGGGACTGCACTAGCTCGCCTGCAGGTGCACAGCCTAGCCCGCCAGCGGGTATTTTATGCAAGGGCCGTGCGTGTGAGCAACTGAGTGGCTAGCTAAAGTCAGCCATGGCAGGGGTGTTTGGTGGTGCGCATACGAGCATGTTGTGTGTAGGACGATGATGTGTGATTGCTGCTGCAAGATGCATCATCGAAAAGAAAAGGCTGTGACATTGTCAAAAAAGACACAAAATAACGGAAAACTCATCATGGGAAAGGAAAGGCAAGGCGTCTCCAATAATGGCACAGCATATTGACAGGCCCATGAAAGAGGCCAGAATCGGCATAGTTTGCCCGACTTTCCAAAAAGCCGTGCCGCATGTATCCGACCTTGGGCAGTTGGGCACGTCGGTAAAGGCCCATTGGGGCAAAGGCCGGAGGTCGGGCATTTTGCTTTTTAGGTCCTAAAACGGGAAACAAAGAGAAGCATCCGAGACCAAAAGGAAGGTTTTTTTCCAACAAAGAAAGAATATTTGTGCCCCCCCAGGTTCCGCCATTTATCGTAAGATGTTGCCTGCATCGTTAGATCCAGCCCCTTACATCGCAGTTCAGCTGTGACAAAAATAACAGAGTGCAGCAAGGACGAAAAATAAGTACCACAAGAAAGCAGGGAACTATCTCCTCAGAATATAGAAGAAAAAACTGTAAACTTTTCTTTTGGCTCATACATAATCTGCACAATTATTTTCAGCCTCATCTTGTCGTCTCATTTTTATTATGATGAATCCTGGATGATCATCGTATCGAGATCTTCTGTGGTCCTTCAGTTTGGGCTTCCGATAATAATCTACGTAGTGGGTTAGAAAATTATCATGCATATGGATTTATTGTGTATTCTTACAAGATTGTCTGCGATGTCCGTCTTTCTTTTTCTGTTGACCTTCACCCCCCTATTTTACTGTTTTCTTTTCTTCTTTTTCTTTAATCGCTCCTTCCCCGACTTCTGTGTTATTCCTTGGACCCACATATCTGGGGCTAGAGGGCTTGGGGGAAGGCGCGGGCGCTTAAAAAGTGGGTTATTTTTAGACCTTTTTCCGAGAGAAGGCTCGCTCTGTGTGGCCCAAAATTCAACTCCACACTACTCCGTACTGTGAGGCTGCACTGCGAGCGTCCACGTCGTCTTTTTTCTGCGAAATTCTCAACACCGACTCTACTCCGTGCTACGTATCTATCGGGCCTATCCCTGCGCAAAATGCAGTCTGTAAAGAACGAATGCCGCGGCATGAAGCAATTGACAAAAGACGCAACAGGCGCTCACTGGCAAAAAGCCACAAGCGATGTTCCATTTGCCTCAGACATTTGTGGATAACAATTTGTGGCCGTGCAAGCTCGTGTAGTAAGAGCTGAATAATAATATACGGCTTCTGCGTCTGCATCATCAGGCGCGGCTGCAATCTACAATTGCGGAGAGAAGGAAGGGATAACATAAACAAACGGGTTTGTGGCTGTGCAAGCAACATCAGGGCCCGGGACAAACAAATATAGAATGCCAACATATGTGGAACACGAGGCTGAAGGATTCGAGCAAAAATAACGACGGAACCCAAAAGGACTAAAAGGACCAAAAGAACGCCGAGAATAAAGTGAGGCTGAAGGACTGCAACGATATTAAGCGGCTCTAGTTTATGAGATCCAGCTGGAAGCAGGTGAGACGCGTGCGCCAGTGCCGCATCCTACGATGTACATTGCCGTCCGGGAAGCCGAGATCCCGGAAGAGAGATGTTTATTTTGGGGAAGAGCGGAAGGATGAAACTTATCCACAGATTAAAAATGGCGTAAGGATGACAGGGCGAAGGCAGTTTGAGGTGGTGAGGATTGGCTCCATCTCGGGACGACGGGAAGCCATGCTGCGGCGCGTCAGTTACAACGTCGTCTGATGTTCTGACCATCAAAGGACCATTCATGGAAAAGAGAAATGGCCAACGAGGAGGTTTAAAGGAGCTCGACCATGCTTGCTTACTTTGGGATCTTGGCGTTGTTACTCATAGCAAGTCAGAACTCAAACAACCCAAACCTTGTTTGTATCCAAATATGATGATAAATTCAATGTAAAGGAGAATACGATTGTTTGACCAAAAAACATCAAAGTAAGTTAACTACAGTAAAGCAAACGCGAAACAGCCTGCCTGCTGTTGTTGATATTGTTATTAAATGGTTAAGGCATGATTGCTGTAAGCAGTGATTAATATTCTGTTCAATGAAGATATGACCAGTTTACATAAGTGTCTCTAGTTCGAGATTTTGTCTTTGGCTGCCGCCTTTAGAGATGGGGGATAAACTGACATGCAAACTCACTGCAATATTTGTGAAGCAGAGGTCTGGCGTCGATGCCTATCAAGATGAGGTAACCCGCATCCACCATCAGTCGATGTGATAGAGACCTCAAAATTTTTGTAATGATGGGTACCGACATTAGTTGTCAGGCCGTGATGAGTGATAGGGTCTTCTTCAATACAGCCACGACCGCCAGTTTACCCTGTTGAGGTGATACGGCATACTCTGAGCTCCATGAGGGTTGATGTAGGACATCGCTTTTCGTCGACCCTGGAATTTGTCAATGCCTCTTTTATTTCAATTGAATAAAGAAGAAATCATCTGTGTAACTTGGACCCAAAAACACGAAAATTGAAAGGCCAATTGTACAGTACTGTTTTCATTTTGCAGAGCGACTTTGCGTTAAATGACCATGATAATCGGAGCTCTCACATTGTGAATGCATGGTATATTCTTAAGAAAGAAATCATTACAGACTTTCATTACAAGCATTGTACCATATATTGGACGGTATATGACTGCCATTGCCAAAGTACCGGTGCTCGGCACTTATCGCGGAGATCTCATATTTACGGCGCCCACTGTTCTCTTTGTTCGTTGTTGACTTTTTCTACTTTTTCTACTTTATGGGCCTCATTCCCACGCCAAATTATGCGAAAGGATTCTGAGGTGACACAAGGCTTTATAATAATGGGGGTGAGAGTGTGCTTGATAATCCGCTAATCGTCCTTTTGAATTTCGATGTTTTGGATTAAAGCCCAGCCATGCGGAGGCTGCGATGCATCGCCAACCACAATAAATTATGATTAGCTGCCAAAGTTGATCAATTTTAACACCGAGAATAGTTTGATAAATTAGGGAACACAGTTTTAGTTTCCATTTATTTTTCTCGCTTTTGAAGATTGAATTTGGGGGGCGACGTGGCGTGACATTCATCTGCCATCACCTAAGATCGAAAGAGAACACACAGGCGGGCTGGTATAATTCCCCCATCACGACAGTGGGACCGAATAAACCGTTCTGAAATACGGAAATTGAAGGGATTCATGTACATACTTCACTAGCATACTTTTATACATCGGATCAGAAGCTTTGGCCATGGCGAGCACGGTCCATGCTCTCAATTTGAAGCGAGCACCGGCGATCATCGCCTAGACTAGATACCTTACACAGGCAACTATATGTAGCCTCTGTTTTATGAATAAATAATGACATTGAAAAGACAACAATGACTTAACAAATCAGATGAAAGAGAGACTATACAACGAGATATGCTGTACGGCCTATGTGAGAAGTGGTGAAAGTGTGCTGTATAAATGGAAGGATCGCCCCTGTCACCAAACTTCAACGAGATAATCTCCATGTATACAAAAAGATCCGTGCAAGGATACACAAGGCCTTGCTAATCATCCCACGCGCGCAACTGTGATCGACATCTGTCTGTATGTATCAAAATTGTGTTTCGGTGTTGAGCGTGCTCAAATGTGCGACTCAAGGTGAGTCCCACCACGCCATCCATTGGTCTGCTACTTCATTGAAGCCCATGCCCTGCAGCTCCCGGGATACCCGCCTTCTCCAGTCACGCCGTGTAGTCTCGTCTCCCTCCGGAAGGTCCATCCCACTAGAAATACAAAACTTGGTGCGGACCCATTCTTTGGGAACAAAGCCAGCAGTTTCCCAGTCAAGAATTCCAATCAAATTCCCGTTGTTGACGATAATATTTCCTGGACCTAAATCACAGTGATAAAAACCTAGAGACGTACAATGTATACCTAGATCCTCACAATCTTGTTGCAGTTGCTGGGGGTCGCAGTCGTTGTTGGAGTTCCGCTTCGTGAAAAAGATATCGGGCAACTGGTGACCATCTACGCCGCTGATGCTCGTGCCTTGCCACTTCGTGAACGTGTCGCAGATGTTGGCAATTAGACAGGCATAGCGTTGCTTTGCTACTTCCTCCAGTGTGGGCCAAGCTTCTGCGAGTGTCGGACCCGGGATCCTGCTAAGCACGATACAATACAGGTTGCCGAATTCGCCGTGGTAAAAGACTTTCGGGATGTCAAAGTCGAAACCGCCCTTTTCATGGAGAGAGCGTAAAGTAATATGTTCGCGGGTAGCACGTCGGGCCACATGTTTCAGTTTAATAAAAGCTTCTCCCGCCCGCCAAACGATGGAAACACCGCCAGCATCGTAGACTTTGTAAAGGTTGTCTGTGTTTCGAATTGGACGGGAGTCGATCGAGGGGCAAGTGGCCTTGGAGATAGTATAGAATGAAGTGTGACTGTCGCTCCACGATGGTTGATGAGCGGGACGCTGTACTGTCAGCGTGAGCATGAGCTTACCAGCAATCAGCCAAGATGTATCGTTAATCTCCCGCACAGCATCGCTGAGGGCAGGGTTTTGGTAATTCATCACATTTAGGGGTGAGGGCGAGCGTGGTCAAACCTTTGGAAGTGGAAGAGAAGAACAAACTTTATTCACCACGGATTTCACCATCGTGTCCGTTTGAAGTCTGCTTACGTAAAGCAGTCACTGTTGCAGGTACGTTTGCCGTTCTTTTCCCTTTTGCCGTGTGACTTCACAGGTAATATTGCCACCATTTTGAATACACACTGTATCAACCTCATCGAGCCCGTCAATTGCTTTCCAATGAAGAGAATGTGGATGAGATGTGTAATGGAAAAGTTGAAGCGTAATTAAAAATAGTAATGGAAGAAGGTAAACAATAAACAAAGTATGGACAATGAAGTAAGAGAAAGAGAAGCAATGAAAAACTAAACCCAACGTCCAAAAGGTAAAACGAATGCACGACGCTTTGCTAAAATCAAAATGCAATGACACGATATTTATCCAGCTCCAATAGCAATGGGTGCACCAAAAAAGTGATACCTGCCTCTCGCTTCATCTCCCTTGTCTTGGGTTGATTTTAGTTGCTAGAAGAAGATGGTTAGTAACTGCATGAAACAAATAGATACACTGCGTACATAGGCAACTTACTAAATCTGCAGCGGCGCAACTTGATCGACCTGGTACATCCAGTTGCCGTTGCTTTCCTCCACAATCAGCCAGTCGTACGGGAACTGCACCAGTTGGCCCTGCATCATGTTGAGCAGGTCTTCAGCATCAGACCTTGACAGAATCTCGTCTGTGCCGCCCTGGTATCCGCGTCGGCTGCTCCGTGTCGTGGCACGTTTCCGCCTCTTCACCGAGCCCGGGTTCGTGCCGCTGCCTGCGACCGTTGTGCCCGCTGTCGTTGTCGCCGTCAAGTTCGACAGCCCGCCGTTAGTGTTGTTGCCGTTCGTGTCGGTGGCGGTGGTGGAAGAGGTGTTGTTAGCACCGTTGCTACCGTCTTTCTCCGACAACCGTGCCGGCTTCTCCTGCTCCGAAAATGTCGTGCGCCGGTTCTTGCCCTTAACCGTCCCCGACGAAGCTCCAATTGTTGTCCCCGAAGCCCTCGAGGCGCCGACGCCTGTCTTCTCGCTGAGCTTGTTGGCAAGCGTGTCCTTCGCCTCCTTGGCGCCGCTGAATAGGTGCGACGCGCTGTCTGGAAGGACCGAGCCGTGGCCGTGTGGCGGGCCGGTTACGGACGACGGGCGGCGTTTAAACGCGTTCTCGGCTGCGGCCGCCTTTTCCATTTCCGTCTTGTTGGACGACTCGCCGGGGCCCATCTCCGTCTCTGAGGGGAAGCTGTCCTTGGTCGCAGGCCGCCCGGTGCTGTTCTGGCCGCTGCTCTTCTCAGTATCCTGGTGGTTACTGTTGTGCATCATGGCACTGGCGACCTTATCGCCAATGTTGGCAATGGCTTCCAGAGCGCTGGGTGCGGGCACACTGATGCCGGCTCCACCACCGGCTGCGTGCCGGGCGTGGTGGTGGCCCCGGCTGCCCGACTCGGTCCGTTCGTTATCGTCGCCCTTCTTACGGGCTTCCATGCTTTCCTGGAACCGGGCGCCGTAGGCAATGAACTCTTGAAACTCGTGCCAGTTGGTGGCCTCGGAGTCGGGCAGGCATCGGAACACGCGGCGGTAGATCTTGGTGTTGTTCTCGGCGGCACGGTTCCACACATCCTCGATAAAGGCAGGGTCGAGAGGGTCGCGCATGCAGTCGCGTGTAATGCGTGCAAGGCGGATATCAGCGGCAAGAGGGTTGACAGGATAATTGGGCGGGCCGCCGATGTCGGTGTCGTCTGTCACTGGCAGCGGTGGGAGCACACCAGCTTGGGCGTACTTGGCCTGTTCCTGAACAACCGCCTCTTCGGTCGGCACGGGCGGGAGCACGTCCTGGTTGCCGCCTCCGTTAGAAGCCGATGCCATCGAAGCGTGAGCAGCGCGGTCGTTGGTAGCGCCGTTGCGGGACGTCGAGTGGCGAGCTGTGTCCTTGTTGATGGGCCGGGTGAGGAACAGCTCCTCGTCTCTCGCGCCTTCATCAAACGAACTGTTGATGAGGACCTCACGGCCGTCGACGACAGTCGAGTCACGCAGTCGGTCGGTGCCCTTCTTCTTAGCAGCCGTCCAGTGATCCTCGCCGTGGCCCTCCACATCCCGAGCCTGCTTCTTGCTGTCAGGCGGGTGCTCGTGGCGGGTTTCCCTGTCTGTAGCCAGTACCTTTGACGCGAGTTTTGAGCTCGTCGACGCTGCATCGTCCGAGGCATAGACCCCCAAGTCGATGTTGTGGTTAAAGCTATTAGCACGCTGCAATTTGGCGTAGGGAGGGGCTTCACTCGGGCCGTCGCCAACATCAGCCACATCCTCGACGGAGGAACGAAGGCGATCGGCGGGGTGTGGCTGTGACGGAGTGGCGACACCACCGGGTGAAATGTCTGACCGGACCGTGCTGTTGTCATCGTCGTCGTGGCCGTCTTGCTCGCCAACGTCGCTGTAGATGTGGTCCATCTCGGCCTCGAACTCGGCCTCGCGGCGTGTGTCCTCCATAATCTCGTCGGTGTCGAGACCTAGATGCTCCTGCATTAGGCGGAGACGCAGCGTGTGTGCAAAGCGGCCCACACGGTACGGCTTGCCGGCCATGGTCGACGATATCATGTCGCGGTCGCGAACAATGGCAGCCACTTCCGAGTCACGGTCACCCAGCAGAGAACGCTCGTTGATGTTGGCCGAACCAATCAAGGCGACACGGTCATCCACAATGATGCACTTTGCGTGGATGTAGAGCTGCTCCGTCGTGAGGACCGTCTTGTTGTTGATCTTGCCCCACTGGCGCAGACTGAAGAACTGGATGTAGTCCTCGGGCTCGATGCCTGCCGCACGCAGCCGGCCAAAGATGGAGTTCTCGCCACGGCAGATGCTTCGGTACTGGCACTGGAGGATCAGACGGACACTGGTGCCCTCCTGGTCGGCAACGGAGTTTTGGAAACCAGGCATCAATGGTATGATGATGACACACTTCCAGTCTTCATCGTCGCGGTTGGCACGCATGATGCGCTCCACGAGGGCATCGCCAACACGGTTGACAATCTTGACATTCAAAGTCTCAGTGCTCGTAATGAAGAACTGGTTCTCCATGTAGACAAAGTGCTCAGACTCCTCAATCATGCTGATGTATGCCGTCTGGATACTGCACTCGACGTCGGTGATACCGAGAGACCAGGCCGATGCGGACCGAAGAATCTGGACCTCGCAAGTGCCCGAAAGGCCCAGGTTCTCCAGGTCTTCCTTGCGGTAATCGGGCGGCGGCAGCAGGAAAGGGGTCGGGCGCGTGGGTTTGCGGCCACGGCGGACGTAGTTCCAGCGCTGGACAAAGTGGCGGGTCAGATCGCGCGCAGGCTGGCCGACAATCTGCATACCGACGTCGTGCCAGGGCATGCGGGGCACCTTGGTGCGGTCGTACATCTCCTTATACGGTTCACGGAGGCTGAAGAAATCCTGGACACGTGGGTTTGAGTAGTCCTTGCCGGGCCACAGTTGTGTGTGGTCGGCATCTCTGGGCTGCTCGTCCATTTCGAAACCAGTCGGCTTGTCGTCCACGAGACTGTGCTGCGGGCTGTCCCAACGACCAAAGCAGAGATCGATGCCACCGACAAAGGCCACGTCGTGGTCGACCACACAGATCTTCTCGTGATGGGCAAAGAAGAACTGGTTCTTCTTGAACTGGTTGGGCGAGCGCTGCACAAAGATGTTGGGATGCAGGTTGAGGAGGGAGAATTTTGTGTACTCGGAGTCGATGGGGATAGCAGCCTCGACGTTGCGGTAGATAATGACAAAGATCTTGACGCCCTCGGCGGCCTTGCGCTGCAGCAGACGGTCGAGACGCCACTTTTGACTGATGCAAGCGGGCCGACGCATGTACAGCTCTGGGCTGAGCCACCAATCGTGAATGTAGATGACATCCTTGGCCATGGCAATGGCGCGGGACACATTCCACATGTAGTCGCGACCGTCGACAAGCCACTGGGCAAAGACACCGGTACGGACGGGCGCAAAACTGTCGAATCGGTTGCGGCGGTGCCAGGGTGTCTGCTTGAGCATGTCGACAATGGACTCTTCAAACTGGCCAATCAGATGTTGGTTGCGCGCCCAGAGTTTCACCTTGCGCTCAGAGGTGAGGAGGGTGAGCGTATGGTGCTTGAGACGGTTCCTGCTCGTCGACATTTCAAGCTCGGCCGCCGCCGCAGAGGCCTTACCGTTTGCAATCTGCTGCTGCTTGCGCTTGGTCTTGGAGATGATGAGGAACTTGGGGTCGATGAGGTAGACGTCGTAGATGTTCATGTTTTCGGGCGACTCGACACAGACAATGTAGCTCTGGCGGACAAGGAACCACTTGCGGCTGTGACGCTCAATGACCTTACCAGGCGTCAAGACGCGGCGGAAATCCAGGCCCTTGGAGGACTGGATGTGCAAAAAGCACTCCTTGCCGTGGTAGCTGCCCTCGGCAGCCAGGCGCACGCCCAGTGCAGATAGCTCGAGGAAACGGCAGAGACGGTTACTGTCGGCACGGAAGATGAGCCAGTGCACCATTTCGTTCAAATACTTTTGCAGCATCCGTTGCTGGCGCTCGACGTATTTGCGTCTCTGGGCCGCTTCGTCGAGAAGATCGCCAGCAACGGGAGTGCCGTCGACATTGACTTGGCCGGACTGGCGCCGAGTGATGCCGCCCAGCACACCAATGCGGGACTTTTTGCGGCGGTAGTTTATACGACCACCGGGGCCCTCAGCGTCGGTCGCAGTGCCTTCGCCTGCAGTGCCTTCCCCAGCTGTTCTGTTGCCATCCGGTGCAGCCTCGTCGCTGTGGATACTGGCGGCATCGGCGGCATCCTCTTCGTCGTCCAGCTTGACACCACGGAGACCGCGGACGTAGGGAAAGGCTGAGATGGGGAATTTGGGCTGTTTGGGACGCCCGCCGATCTGGGGTGTGTGGAGGTACTTGTCGTTGCGGGTCAACTTGTACTTCCAGTGAAGCTCCAGGATCTCGCCAATGGTCCGTTTGATCGTCCACTTCATCCGACTCGGGCCGCTACCGTATTCGAGATCAATGGTGAACAGCCAATGGCGCTCGCTGTCGCCGTCCTGGACCGGGGCGCTGTCGCGGATGCTGAGCTTGACCTGTTCGAGAAGCACCGGAATCCGCTTGTTCCCGTGTTCGTCACGTTGGATCATGCTGGCAAGCATCAGAACAGCCGGGGCACCTGCTCGTAGCTCGGCCATCAGCTCGGCCGATTTCATATAGTCGAATCCGTCCTCCCTCTTTTGTCTCAGCATTTTGAAGGTGCTTTTCACCTGCCGCCATTTCTGGACACCGTAGGTTGTAGCCCGGTCTCCCGTGAAGAAGGCACGGCGAGGTGTCATAGCATCGCCGTCCGACACACCGCCTCCGCCACCACCAAAGTAGGTCATACGGCGCATGTGGCCAATCGAGCGGCCAGTGGAAGGACCGCCGTTTCTGGCCTCTTGCTCTTCGTTGCGTCCTACCCAGGAGCTGCCACGGCGCCATCCATGTTGGCGATTGAGGTGGTCGCGTCCTTCGCCCTCGGACAGACCGCCAAGACGGTCTGACGGATCGGGCATTGTTGCACGGCGCTGGAGCAGCATATTGCGACGGTTGGGCAGCGGCGAGTTGGGCTCGGTGAACACACCCGTAGAAGCAGCTGCAGTAGACGGGCCAGCTGCTTGTGGCTCTTTCCGCGGACGGATGTGCATGCGCCGCTTACGCCTCCTAGGCCGAGCGCCAGCATTGTCGGGTGTAGCTTCGTCGGCGGTTTCTTCAGCATCGGCATCTGCGTCGGCTTCGGCGTCGCTGTCGTTTTCGTTAAGGCTTCGTGCGAGTCGGCTTCCGCGGGCCACGGTCGGTGAGCTTGCATTCGACAATGGTGCACCATCCTGCATGCTCCCTGAGCCAGAAGTTCTCGGTGCGGGAAGACCGCCTTGTACCGCCAAGGCTTTGAGGCGGGACATGAACTGTCTTGGACGAGACGGGTTGGCCGAGTCCCAGGATCCTTGGCGCTGGTGACCACCAACTGGCGGCGGGTCAATAAGGACATCGGACTGCGAAAACTGAACACTACGGCGACGTCTCAGGCCGGGCGTTATTGGTGGTGATTCGACGTAGCCCTCGTGACCCTCTCCGTCCTCTGCCAGCACGGGGCGTGCTTGCGCCATGCCGTTCTCATCCGTCGCAGCTAGGCCATCTACGCCTGTGGTCGCAAAGCCCTCGTGCGGTCGTCCGGCATTAAGGTAGTCGTCGGCTTCGTGCTCTGGGCCGTGGTTTTGGTTGGGAAGGGAGGTGGTTGGGGAGACTTGGTCGGAAATCAGGCCGCTCGTCGGAGGAGAAAGGGCTGTTCCGTTGCCGTTGCCGTTGCCGTGTGTTGCGGAAGCGGCGGCAGAAGACTCTGGTATTGGGGGCAAGTCTTTGTCAAACATCGACGGCGCTGGGCCCAGCATTGAGGCATCGCTGGCGCTGTTGCTCATTGGCGGTCGAGGGCCATCATCGGTTTGTGCTGACATCCTGACGCGGTTGACAGAAGGTCTCTGTTGTGGCACTCGATCGGCCGGCCTGTGGAACGAGAGGTTGGATGGTTAGAACAAAGCAACAGGTTGGGAAAAGAGTCGACAGATGCAGTAATAGGCAAAGCCGAGACAGAAGTTTGGGAAGCTGGGCAGGGTGGGATGATGGAAGAGCCGGAAGGACGTCCGCCAAGGACGAGGGCTTTGCATGCATGCATACCGTAGGGCAGCCTGACCACGTCTACACTAGCACCTGCAGGACACTCGCGGCCATGCAAAGCTGCCAAGAAGATGCTGGAAAGCCGGGAATATCGAGGTTGATCTGGTAAAGTCAGAGACACAAGCTGTCGAGGCGCGTGTTTGGTTCGCTTCGTGATCGGCCGACTGCGTTGGAGAAGGTCAGGGAGCTGCAGGACCCGACGCGGAGACGTGTCAGCCTTGGCGGTTTCGGGTCTCCTCTTCGTTGTCTGGTGCTGGCAGTGCACAGTCGAGAAGCTCTTTGTGTCGTCGTTGGCGTCGAGGTCGTCCGTTGTCCTAGAAGATTGGTTCGATATGTTGTTTTCAGGACGCTGTGATGAAATGGCGCTCTAGCAGGGAAGCTCCGAATAAGATGTGTTTCGAAACGGGCGAGCAATGGAAACACTAAGCAGATGCTAATGTCCAATAGCGGTCGTCGGGATCGCGGCTGAATTGACAGAGAAGGCAGCGGTGATGGGAATGTCGCTTTGATTTTTGTCGAGGGAGGATGTGGGCAGCAGTTGCTCGACGATGGGCAAAGGAGGTCGGTCTGCAATGGTCTGCAATCCGTTGGGGGTAGGGTAGGTGCTGTCGGATGCCCCTGCCTGTTTTTGCGTGCCTACCTTTTTCGTGCTTTGGTGCTTCTAGCGGGCTCTCATTTACTGGAGGAAATTAGGCGGGCCCCACTGGTGATGTCAACCCAGCTCACTAAGTGTAGCGATTAGCGCACCCTGATAGGCAGACTGGAAGCCCTGGCGAGCCTATCGAGCCTGGATCCCGGGCCTTTCTTGAGCACACACCGTAGAAACGAAGTCAAGCTCGAGGCCTGGTCACGCTTGTGCAGCGTGCTGAGGTGTTTCCAGAACAACTAAAAAATGCACTAATACGGGCCAGTAATACGAGTAAGCATCTGGCCTGGCCCTTCCCATGGAGCGCTCCTTCCCTCACCGGAGATCTGCAATATGCTTTTTCGAACCCGTCGATCCGACGAAATAATTTCGCATGGCAGGTGCGAAGCACTCAAGGTTCCCGATGCGCATGAAATGGAAACACCGGATTGTAGCATACGAAAGCAATTGGGCATTCCTTTTGTACTAATGCGTGTCCGCCCAAAGGTTTCCCTAAGTTCACCGTATTGTTTTTGTCTTGCACAGGCATGTTCCACAGCTGTTTGGTATTCAATGAAAGCGGTATTGGTCTAGCCTGGTACGAATCGACAGTGAATACGGAGTACATCCTGAAATCAAAACTGTTCCAGCAATTTCGTGTCATCACAATTGGACGACGAGGCTGCAGCATTGGGACAGTTTCTACACAGCAGAAAAAAAGATGATATGTCTGGTGCCGGCATCCTGCGGCTGCGACGAACGTCATCGAATCTGAGCCGCCATCCTGATGCCCTCGATGTTATCGGATCCTCGACCAGGGGTGAGAAACCGATAAGAGGTCACATTTGGTTTGGTGACTTTGGTGACTTTGGTCGCCAGGTCACGTGCAAGACCCTGGGAGCTGGCGAAAAAAGGGGGAAAGCAGCTAGACAGCTGGGGGTAAATAGTAAATAGCGGATAGCGGGGTCGTTAACGCGCTTTCCTCACTGTCACCGCCAGAACGACGCGTCGTATTTCTGGCTGCTTATCCATTTTCAGCAACGAGTGGCTTAAACATCACATTAAACGTAAGAAAAAAGTTGCAGCCTCACCATCCGGACCTGGGTTTTGTCGACAACGAAACGCCTTCCCTCGTGGCAATCCAACATGCCTAGGTAAGAATACTGAAATGTTTCCGACTTTCCATTTACAGACTGGTGAAGGGCAGTGCTAACATTGGGCAGAGAAATCATCACCATCCAGGCTGGCCAGTGCGGCAACAGCAGTACGTTTCCCCTCCTCTCCCTTTCGTCTGGATCTTTGAATCCAGGTCTTTGCTCTTTGCTCTTTGCTCTTTGCTCTTTGCTCATTGCTAACCCCCTACAGTCGGCAGCCAGTTCTGGCAACAGCTCTGCCAGGAGCACGGCATCAGCCAAGACGGAAACCTCGAGGAGTTTGCGACCGAGGGCGGCGACCGGAAAGATGTCTTTTACTACCAGAGCGACGACACGCGATACATCCCGCGAGCGATCCTGATTGACCTCGAGCCGCGCGTCATCAACAGCATCCAGACAGGGCCCTACAAGAACATTTACAACCCGGAGAACTTCTACGTCGGCAAGAACGGTATCGGCGCGGGCAACAACTGGGGTGATGGGTACCAGACGGGCGAGCAGGTGCACGAGGAGATTATGGAGATGATCGACCGCGAGGCGGACGGCAGCGACAGTCTGGAAGGGTTCATGCTGCTGCACTCGATTGCAGGCGGCACAGGGTCTGGTCTGGGTTCTTTCTTGCTGGAGCGGCTCAACGACCGGTTCCCCAAGAAAGTAATCCAGACGTACTCGGTGTTCCCCGACACAACGGCCGCCGGTGACGTCGTGGTGCACCCGTACAACAGTATCCTGGCCATGCGAAGACTGGTGCAGAACGCTGACTCGGTGGTTGTGCTCGACAACGGCGCCCTGTCGCACATTGCCGCCGACCGCCTACACGTCCAGGAGCCCTCCTTCCAACAGACGAACCAGCTGGTAAGCCGACGTCGACGTACCTCGAGATGACATTCCATGTTTGAGAAATATACAAATATACTAACAGCAACGTGCAGGTGTCGACCGTTATGTCAGCCAGTACCACGACGCTGCGCTACCCCAGCTACATGCACAACGACCTCGTCAGCATCCTCGCCTCGCTCATCCCCACCCCGCGCTCTCACTTCCTCATGACCGCCTACACCCCCTTCACCGGCGACCAGGTCGAGCAGGCCAAGACGGTGCGCAAGACGACGGTGCTTGATGTCATGCGCCGTCTGCTGCAGCCCAAGAACCGCATGGTGTCAACGGCGCCCGGTCTTGGCGGCAAGGCCGGTCGCAAGAGCTGCTATATTTCCATTTTGAACGTCATCCAGGGCGAGGTGGACCCGACAGACGTGCACAAGAGTCTGCTGCGTATCCGCGAGCGGCGGCTGGCGACGTTTATTCCCTGGGGCCCAGCAAGCATCCAGGTGGCACTGACAAAGCGGAGTCCGTATGTGCCCATGAGCCACCGTGTGAGCGGTCTGATGCTAGCCAACCACACAAGCATAGCCACGCTCTTCAAGCGTATCGTGCGGCAGTACGACGGTATGCGGAAACGCAACGCCTTCATCGATGCATACAAGAAGACGGCGCCCTTCTCAGACAACCTGAGCGAGTTTGACGAGGCACGGGAGGTTGTGACGGACCTCATTGGCGAGTACGAGGCCGCCGAGGAGGGCGACTACCTGAGTGCACCGCACGAAAAGGCCGCAGCGGCAGAAGACCCAAGAGACCGGTGATGCCTCTTGATGTCTGTGCCGTTCTCACCTCTTTTCTTTTCTCATGGGCCCTCGTCTACCCGGTGTATTATTGATTCCCCTGCTTTTCTCTTTCTTTATGTCGGCGCGCTGTTGTTTCTTTTGTTTTGGATCTGGGTTGGCGCGAACTATGCCGTTATGCTCTCATCAAGGCTTTCATTTCACTCATGTAGTTACGCGCAAAATCAAATCAGGAATGATGATCATAAAGTGCTTGATTAAAGTTTCGCTTGTATCGCCATACTGTTCTAACTAGTAACCCCCTCTCTCCTGCTATACCTATCCTGCTTGTCCTCCCCTTCTTGACCCGCCATACCATCATACATTAACACAAACATAAGCAAAGATGAATGGAAATGCAACAAGAAAGCATAGTAAAAAAAGATCGTGTAGACAGCCGAGTAAAGTGTACACCATGGAGATGGCGAAACTAATTGGCGAAAGCAAGGCTCCGGCGGCGAAAGCCATCACAGCAACAGCACTATATGAAACAAATGGCCCGGTGCGGCTGATCCTGTTAAGAGACTCTTTTGGACATCATGATCAGCAGCTGCAGACCAAGGACGCAAAAATATCGACGCACAATGGCGGAAAGAAAGACAAATGAAAAAGAAAAAAAGAAAAAGAAAAAAAGGAAACAAAGAGTAACAATTACGGGGGAATGATACCCATGAAACGGTTAGCATTCTCCGCACGAACAATGCCACCAGATAAGGTCGCCCATCTGGAGCCCTGTAGTCCCTTTGTAGGAGCCTTGGGGGTGCTGTCTGGGAGAGTAAGTCGGGACATGCGTTCGGTCAGGGATTCGAGAACGGATGAGATCGACGACCGGGAGACGTCGCTAGGTGCCGTTGGTGACCGAGTCGCAGGCTGCACAGCCGGTGCAGGACCAGACGAGGTGAGCTGGGGTGTCGGCTGGGTAGGCCTCGTCTTGGCCGCTGGGCTAGGCTGGAACGGTCTCGCCGTTGAACTCAGGTTTGACTGCGGTTTGTTGTTCGTGAGACTCGAGGAGGGTGTGTGCTTGGGCGTGACAGGTCCCTTCTTTTGAGGGTTAGGCTTGGATGCCAGAGGCAAGAAGCCAAGCTTGTAAATCACCTCGGGAGGGGGCGCTGCTTGGTCCCGAAGTCTCGTGATCTCGTCACGGGCGTATCTGAGACGACAAACAGTGTCTGCCACCTTGGCAGCAGTAGGCTTTTCCTTGGACAGTGTGGCCAAAAGAGCTCGCAAAAGTTGCTCTGCAGATGAGAGCTGGGTGCTCTGCGTGTCACCCAGGCTCGACCGAAGGTTGGTGAAGACTGACTTGGCGGTCGTCTCTCTCTTCTTCTCCTCAACATTGTTCAGGATACGGCCCATTTCCTCAAACCTGGGAAGGATCTCAAGAAGTGAAGTCCGCAGACGCTCCAAGCTCTCCATGCAATCATCGGCACCAACCTCGTCGCTGAGGGCAGCCAGGGTGGCCTTCGTTGGCGTGGTAGGCATTGTGGTGCGCACGTTGGGAGACTTGATGCAAGGCTCTGGAGCAGCCTTCGTCACAGACGTCACCACAGGTTCCAACACAGACTCAACCACAGGGGCTGCAACAGACTCGGGAGCGGGATATTGATGGGGGGCTCCTACCACCACCACCTCACTAGGAGCACTCGATGGCCGGACGCTATCCACAAAAACGTAGGACTCGGCATCTGCAGGCATAACAAAGAGAGACTCCTGCAGAGACCCAAGGTCCATCGCATAGGTAGACGACATGGCAGACCGAGTAGTCGGTCTGGACCCATCTGCGCCCGCCGCCTGTGACAGGTCGACAAGATCGCACGCCCTGCCGTAGCCGTCGTTCCCGCAGTCGAGAACTGGGCCCGTGTAAGGGGCTATGGGGCGGCTTGAGACAGTTGTCGTGTTTTCCTTGAGATCATTGAAAGTCGATTTGACTTCGTAGGTCTCCTTGTCCTTGCTCACAGGACGCGAGGCGGCCGTTGTGTCGGACAGGAGGCCCTTGGCAGGCTGGATGGCAGGTGGCGCGCCCTCCTTGTCAGCAGCCTTGGGTGGATCCGGCTTCTCGAGAGGCATAGAAGCAGACACGGTCATGTCTATAGGCTTCTCAGTATGTGCAACAGCAGGAGCAGCCGCAGGGGCAGGCACAGGTGCAGCAGCAGGAGCAACCTTGGGAGTTGGTTCCGGCTTTCGTGCCTTTAAGGCGCGGAGCTCCTTCATGAAGGTTACAATTTTGTCCTGGCTGCCAAAGACGAGTCGGGTCGTGGTAACAGAGCCATCCGCCTCCTTGAACTGAGGGCAGAGATCGGTCGATGTAGTCATGTAGTTGTACATGCTCACGATCGGGTACTCAAGATATTTGGAGCCTTCGAGATAGATATGGATAGTTCCAGGATCAGAGTCGGACGGTGCAACCAAGTAGACAACGCCTTCACCCTTTGCAAGGCGATCGAAAACGCGGATATTGACCTTGTATGCAAACTCTGCGGGAGCCGGATCCAGGGGCCGTGGAGCCCTGACGACTTCGGGAGCCGGTGACACAGGAGGCGGCGGTCTTCTGGACGGACTGGCAAAAGACTGGTGGGGGCGCTGGAGCATCGGCTGGGGCGTCGGCGAGTCTCCTGCGAGGCGATGAGACACATTGCTGTCGAGAACACCATAGCCCTTTGGATGAGGTGCCATGGAGGGCATTTGAAATGAAACGGGAGCCCTTGAGAATAAAGATGTTAGACTAATTGGTTTGGTGGAACATAATGGCACATATAATTATAGGTCTTTGTAAAATACCGTACCTGTTTTGACTCAAGCCGGGTGGTCCAGGGCTAAATCCAGGAGGGGGTTCAGAAAGGCGGCGTGTATCTTGGTGCCCAACGCCACTGGAGGCTGCACCTTGGGGCATCATGTTCGGCTTGAAGGTGTGCATGGTCCGTTCGAAGCCCGGAGGAGGAAGGCCGGGAGGAGGCACTCTCTGCTGCGAGAAATAATGGGCAGGCGCAGCAGGAGTTGCATTCGCGGCATGAAGACGGCCGCCGCCAATGCGGTCGAGGCCCTTGACGGCTTCAGCATCGTCGTCGTCGAAAGCACCCGATTTGATAGCGGCTGTTCAAGTTAGAATATGGGAACGTGGTGGAAAGACATACGAAGAGAAAAGGCACAAAATTCAAACATACTCTTCCACTTGCTGGCAACAGGCAAGATGGTTCTTGGGGGAGCGGCAGCCTTGGCGAGCAGTGCGCTTGCAATGCCGGTACGGACGGTGTGGCCGCGTTGTCCATTTTCCAGCTCAAGATCGTCCACGCGTGTCATTCCCAAATCACTCTGCGGCAGGTCAGATTGGCTGTACTTTGAAGGGAGAAAGTGTGCAAGACACTTTATGGTTCTTGGAAGGGAGAAGTACTTACTCTCATCGCCTGCAAAACGGACTCCTTGGACGGAGGGCCCATGTTGGTATCCATCGTGATCTAGAAGAGAGGCCAATGTGGAAATGGGTGAGGCGAAATTGGTCGCGTCTTTTCGTGTCAGCAAGAGTCTGAAGCATATGAGAAGCGTCATCATATCGTGCAAAGACATGGACCTCTGAACGATATGCACGACAATGATACTCAATAAACAAGAGGAAGTATACTCACAACTTGGTGACGCTCGGATGAGACTGGCGTGCATGAAGCGCAGCTGCGTGAAGCTTGTCAGCGTGCTTTCAGACGGTTGTCAGGAGCGGTGCAGCGTGAAGAAGAACGAGTTCGAAAACGTCTGGAGGAGAGGAGTGGTGATTATATAGCCAAGGGAGAGGTGAAATCGAGCTGGTCGACGTGGAGACAATCAACAAAAAAACATCAACAAGCTCTCGAGCTTGCGAGCATAACAAAGGTGCAAAAGGCAGGCAGGCGAGGGGCGGGCTCTTGCCGTGGACGAAAACAAAAGAGCTCAATGGCGCGCTGGCTGGGTTACGAGATATTGCCTATCTAGGAAGGAAGTCGCAGATAATCGTGGGAGGGAAGGAGCGATGGAGGAAGGTTGCAGAACGCGTTCTGGCGTCTTTCCTTTCAGCCTCAAGGAAGGAGCGACCGGCATCCTAATATCTTGCATCGTTGGCACTGGTCTGGTGAATTGAATGTTCTTATTCCTGGTGATAAGTCGACAGCCACAATGGAAAAGGGACGCACAGATATACACGCCTTGTCACAGACTATAAAGAGAAGCTAGAAAGCAAAGTGAATACATCGAGCATCGGCACACAAACGTAGGTAAGAGGGCTGTGTAGTCATCGGCGAATATGAGAGAAAAATGTCTACTTCCTCTTCTTGATAATCTACGAAGTCCAACCCAACAAAATGGTGACGGTTTGAGCTGGTGCGATGCAAACAAACGATGCTCTTTCCAATACACCAATCTACACCTTGGTCAAGATATTAGATCTGATATGAATATGGTGTAGTGGCCAGAGACCAATAACTGCGCCTTGACCCATTTCCCTGGTACTCGCCATTCATCATTCCATCATACTTTCTATGGGCTCTCTGCAAATCATCACGCCAATAATCACTGCATTCAAAAATTCGCAGAGGCATATCAGTAGACAAGAACATCTCGGTACACCCTACTTTTGTGCAACTGTTTTCTCCAACAGACATATTGGTGCATATTAGATCACGCCACCGGACGGGCTCTAAGAGAAGGCGCTCATCTTGGCAAGCGCAGGCGAGTGCTCTTTCCCGTTGCACGTGAGACAATATCTACTCCGTACAAATGACGGATTTATCGTAAGTACAAGAACCTCCATCTTACACAAGTTTGATACAACACAACGATAGCCTCCCCTACCACACATCGAGACGAGATGCCTTCTGTGAGTCACCTGCATCCATGTTCTATATTTAATTATCTACTAAATCCAGCGTAGGATACGACGTACGTCACAGAGACCCCAAGGCCCCCCTGCAATTATGTAGCGGATGCAAGTGCTGTCGGGATAGATTGGTTTGAGCGCCTTGCCTGGATTGTGTGTGGTAGCCCAGAATCCTGTAATAGCGCTCTTTTGCCAGTGATAGCCGTTGCTGGGGAGCGCGCGGAGCGTTGTGTGTTGCTCCCCTAGTGCATGAAGATCTGGGCTTTGCTGGGCATTGGTTCGCTGGGCCCAAGCTTCTTGTGTACCGAAGCCCCGCTTATTCTTCAGGCTGCCGATGGCATGCAACCACTTAAGATGTGCGGTGCATTATGGCCCCCATGATCTCTGATATAGGCAAGTGCGCAGGCGCATTTAATACTCATTTGAGCCAGTCTCCTGCTGGAACATTCGTCACCGCGGACGACTGCCCAGTCGCCACAACGCATCAAAACAAACAAGAAAATATGGTAGAGAGTAATGGTGAGAAGAGACGAACATGGGGTATTTAATGTAGTCAATATAAAATCTGCATGTTCCCCCATTCAATTTGAGACACTGGTGTACAAAGTACGCATTCTCGTGCATTACCACTTTACACCTTCACAAAATCCCACGAAACGAAACAAACGGAAACACACAAGACAAAAGAAAAAAAGAAAACACACAGATCCTTCCCCAATCCGTCTTTTTCAAACGGTCATCGCCTGTCTCGCTATCGGCCTACGGCCACAATCACTCCATTGTCTTTCGTTGTCTTTGACCACAAGACACTTGCCCCTGCTGCTCTTGCCTCTTGCCTGTTCGTACTCCGTACACTGCATGTACGAAAGGCACTCAAACAAAAAAGGTCAGCGCACTACCAGCACGTGACTCAGCGGCGCTGGAAAAAAGGAAACAGCAAAGGGAAGGCACGACCTGCCAAAGGAGGGGCTTGTCAGCAGGTCCAATCAGTGACCGCCCTTGTCTTGGGTGCTCTTTAGCCCCTCTTTTTGGCTCCTGTTCTTGCTTTCGCTTTCGACGTTCTCCATCCCACCTTCCTGCTTGTTCCTACTATCCTGCTCGCTCCCAACAGACAGACCGACCACCCTCCATTACCATTTTCCCGCTACCTTTGTCCGTACTTTTGACTTACATTATCATTTCTCTCTTTGCAGCAAAAGACGATACAGAAGCCCAAAGAAATCACACGCAACGCACACTCTTACTTCTCGTCTGCCGATAACCCACTCTCTTTTCCCCAGCATTTCGCATTCCGCATTACGCACTTCCTACAAACGAATCCTCTTCTTTTCTTCCCGAGGCAAGAAGATACGCTGCCAGATCGATTGCACGTACAAACGGCCAAAAGTGCAGCCAAATCGTTACGAACGAGTCTCTGACCTCACTTCGTTTGCTGCTCTTTCTCCTCACTTTCTCTATCCTCAAAGCTTCCTCCCTTTCGACGACGAGCTCTTCTTCTATCGACTCGAATCGATTTATCAACAGTCTACCTCTCGAATTACAATCGCCCTCTATACATACATCCTTGGGATCGAATATCCTTCTCAATTCACCATCTTTGACGTTTTCCGCATCTCTCGACCTCCCTTCGAGTTTCTCCGATTGCGCGAATTCACATCTACCGCTTGGCCTTGATTTGTTGCCAATTCGACGTCCCGTTCCTTCTTCCTTGAGGGCACGAGGCGAACATACAAAGACACATATACACAGGCCGATCCGAGCCCAACCACACACACACACACACACACACACACCGCAACCATGAACCCTCTCCAGAAGAACAAGGTTGACATCAACGTGAGTCTCCCCTCTCTCTCTCTGTTCAAACCGGTACTCACTCGCTTTACTCCTACTAACATGCTACAGTCCCTCTCCCCGGAAGAGCAGCGCCTCTTCCGCCTCTACGGCAAGCTCCCCTCCCGCTCCGACCACTTCTCCAAGCACCTCAAGGAGCGCAAGTACTTTGACAGCGGCGACTATGCCATGTCCAAGGCCGGCAAGGGCGACAGCGTCGACACCGGCACCGTCGGCTCCCAGCACCCCGTCCCCGAAAAGATCCCCCACCTCTCGTCCCCGCCCTCGGCTACTACCCCTGGCAGCGGCGTCAACGGCCACAGCAACAACCACAATGTCGTTGGCGGCAACGGCAACGTTGGCGCTGTCGGCGGCATCACTCTGGGCATCCCGGGATCGGCTGCCCACTTCCAGCAGGCCGGCAGCCCTGTGAAGGAGAGTAGTTTCCTGCACCGCGAGACGAGCGCTTCTGACCTGGAGGACTCGTCGGCCGATGCTGCGGCGGGCAAGCAGTCGTCTCCTGTCGGCCAGGGCCAGACCGAGTCGATCCCCATCCGGCGGTAGGAGGTGACACATCGAGGATGGTGTTTGGGCTCTGTTTGGGCTCTTTTGAAACGAAAACCACACAATACATAGTCATTTTATAGCATGGGCGACAGCTGTTACTGCGGGCTTGTTTTTGTTTTCATTCGCTTCACTTTTGTTTTCTTCCCTGTGTTATTTCTTTGCATATACTTCTGCTGCTTGTTTCTATCAATCAGCCATGCGTTATGATAGGCTCTATCGGGATACTTTGTTCTAGTTTTGATTTTATTTATTCTTACTTGTCTTTATCATGTACGTTTTCTGTCGTGTGAAGGGTTGCCTTTGGGCGTTTTCGATGGTCAGTGTCTACTAGACAATGTTGCAGATTGTTCGATTTAAGGCATGGAAATTGTCTACCAGGGAAAGGCAGGCAAGACAAGACAAGTATACAAAAAGATGCTTTGGCTGAAAGATGCGTATTTTGTTGTGGTTTTATTTTTGTGCTATTTTATATCTGTTTTGATTTTCTGGTTATTTTTCTTTCATGTTTTGATTTATTACTTTTCTCTAGTACGGTTAATTTGAACACCTGATACGATATGGGAAACGCAATCCAAGTTTATTTTATCAAATCAGCTTTTAATCGTCAATAGAATTGCATTCAGTAATCCCGCCTTTTTTAATTCTCATGTCGGTCTTGCCCGTTTATGCCATGTTCCCATTTTTATACCGTTGGCCCCGTATCATATCTTTTCTTAAATCTCCTCTCGTAGAACGCTTCACAGCTCCAGCGACTTCTTGGCCATCTGCAGAGCACCCTCAAATGTACGGTGACCGCCGATGAAGCCAGACGCATGGATAAAGACGGCGCCCGGCACAACAGAGCCCTCCAGGATCTTGTCGAGGGCGTCGTCGCGGTGGCCGCGCCAGGCCTCGGGCAGCGGCTTGCGGCTCACAAACGAGTCCTTGGCCGCGGGCACGCACTGCACGCGCCACCGCTCCTCCTTGTCCGGGTACAGGACATACAGTACCTTGCTGCTGCCCTCGCCAGCCTCGCCCTCGAGCGTGTACAGGTGGTCCTTCCACGGGCAGGACTGGTCGCGGAAGACCAGCAGACGGCCCTCAGCGTCAAACTCGGAACGGCCGTCAAAGGCCGCCTTGACGATGCTGCGCGCCGGCAGCCAGCCGCTAACAAGGTAGTTGAGCTCGCGGTCAAACTCCTCGCCAATGCGGGCGCTGGCCTTTTCGAAGCGGGCGTCCTCCGAGGCCTGGTCCTGGTCGGCGTCGTTCCACTGGGCATTGTAGCGGCCGACAACGGCGCCCAGCGTAAAGCTGCCGTCTGCAAAGCGCTTCTCAATACCAGCGGCAGAAAGCTGGTCCGGGTCGTAGGCATCAATGCCGTTGTCGTGGGCGTCGAGAGCCTCGATGAAGCCGGCGTACAGCTTGTTGTACAGCAGGTCGATATCCGAGTCGGCAACAGCAGCGGCCTTCTCCTTCACCGCCCGCTCAACAATGCCGCGGCCAAAGTGCATGTAGACCAAACCAGCCGAGGACAGCTTTGTGGGCCGGCCAGGGAAGGTCGTAGTGAAGCCACGCTGGTGGTGGTCGTAGCGGCTCTTGGCAGCATCGTACTCGCCGCCGACATCGACGACGGTGTGGCTCTCCGCTAGCTTGGCCGGGTCACGGGTGCGCACCAGGCTGGCACCAGCATACTCGGGCACATGGCGACGCAGCATGTGCACGGCCAGGGCCTCGTCGGCGTGGAAATGGCCATTGTGGGTGGCGATGGAGAGGTTCTCCGTCTTGAGGCGCTTGGGTGCCTGGTCTGCCATGTTTGCGAAGAGTTTGCGAAAGGTGGTACAAAGCATAAACTGAGTGAGTATGTGGATAAGGACTTTGATTGTCCTTTGGTGTATTTCAAAAGAGTGACGAGTGACGAGCGACGAGCGACGGGGTATCAAGATTCAATGTTTGGCTGCGCGGGGTCTGTTTTGTTCGTCTGTCAGATGCAAGTGTTTTTCACTGTTTTACACGGCAGAAAAGCTCTATCAAAAGCACAATGGCTAATCAGTTAGCGTGGATTTGAAGTAGGCGTCGAGGCGGTATGTGCAGCAGGAGCGACTGAGAGCGCTGTGAAAGCGCTGTGAAAGAAAAGTGGGTATTTACGCAGGAGCAAAGTCAGTTGGCCAATCACAAAAGGCCAATGTCAAGAGAAGGCAGGCACGTCCCAGGTCCGTCCCAGGTCCGCTGTAAGCTCGCAGGAACGAGCAGGGAGGAGCGTTCTGTTGCGGCTGCTTCTCGTGATGGGACAGTGCTAGCGCGGCGAGCATCTCTCACTCTTTGGCTTTTTCCCGCGTGTTTTGGCCTCTTTTGGTGCATCATCCCTTTTCCTCCGTCGATCGCGCACCGCTGCACTTTGACACATCCTTTTCGTCTCGTGTGTCGTGCGCCCAATTGCAGCCGATCGACGCGCCGCCCACCCGCCAAATTGACTCCTTTTTCGCACATTCTTTCAGCACCCGGCCCATTTCGCCCTCACTTTCCAACTCTCGCGACATTTGCCGGCGATTCGATGCCCATCTCGATTTGACGATTTCAGCGTTCCCATCAGCCTCCTGCGCTCGACACCACACGCGCGTCTCTACGAATTGATTTTGTGTCATATCCATCACAGTCGACCTCTGGACGCATCGTCGTTCATCACGCAATCTTTTTTCACGGCCCCTCGAATTCCCACACTTCGTCGCTATCGACAGCGCGCCTTCAATACGAGACGTCAAGATGGAGGACGCGGCATCAAAGTCCAACGACGGCGGCGACTCTTTATCTAAGAATGAAGTTGTCAAGACCAAGCCCTACCGCTCGTGGAAGAAGAAGTTCCAGAAGCTGCGCGTCGACTTTGACGTCAGTATAGACATCAACGAGAAACTGCACACAGAAGAGACCAATGCCCTGCAAACGACAAAGCGCTTGGCCGTGGAGATTGAGTAAGTTGCTGAAGCCAAAAGCCGCTTGACATCCATCTCCTACTAATACTCTGCAGCCGCATCCTCGACCTCCTCCTTGACATCAACAACACGCCCCAGATCCCTGGCTCGAAACGCATCGACCTCAGCCTCCCACGATCCAAGAACACCAAGGCGCTCGACATTGACACCGAGGGCGGCTGGGAGCGCCGGTACTTTGACAAGAACGACCCCAACGCGCCACCCCCAGAGCCGCCAGCACGCTCGCTCAAGTCGCTCCTTACGGACGTGCCGCACCTTGATCTCGCCGAGACGGCCAAGAAGAACCCGGCCGCGCTCAACGATCTTATCGCCACCAAGGAGAACAGGCTGGCTTTTGTCGTTCCCGACTTGCGCGCAATGGCAAAGGAGACCCGCGAAAAGGACCGCAAAAAGTCCAACAACGTGGACCTGTCGCACGTCTACCCGGAAAGCTTTCTGACGGCTGATGACATTGACAACTACCTGTGGGACACGGACCGCAACATTGCCGGCCGCGCGCTCTTGGCGGGCGAGAACCCGCCGCCCATGATCCCGACAATGGCGCCCTTTGCCCACACTCCGGACACCCACATTGCCCACGTCGGTAAGGGCGACACCGCCTGGGACGAGCTGTTTAACCGTAGTATTGTTGAAAACGACCTGCCCAAGATGGTCAACACGACACCCTTTTGGTACCTGTCCAACACCATCGCGCGCAACCCCACGAGCGTCTACAACTGGCTCAAGGACCATGCCCCCAGGGCCATCTTTCTTCAGGAGGGCGAGGCTACGGCCCAGGCGGCAGCGGCAGCGGCAGCTGAGAAGGAACGTGAGAAGGAAAAAGAAGACCACGGCGGCAGCAGTCGTGGAAGCGGTGCTGCCAGCAAGGCCAAGCGCCAGCCGGCGGCCCGCAAGTCGGGTGTCAACTTTTATAACCACACGCCCAGTGACACGGCCCGCGCCAAGCGGACACCAGCTGCGGATGCCGAGCTGTCAGACGACTCATCACTTGCGCGGGGAACGCCTGCTTCCGGTGCTGCTGGTGCTGCTGCTCGTGGTGGCAAACGCAAGCGGGCAGTGGAGGACGATACTGGTTACCGACCCAAGGGGGCTGGTGGCAGCAGTGCCCTGGCACGCGCCAACAAGCGCAAGCGCAAGAGCGAGAGCGGCGCCACCGGTGAGGACGATGACGATGTCACGATTGCCGACACCTCTGCCGTGTCGGTCACTAAGAAGAAGGCGCGCAAGAGCGCAGCCGCCGATGCTGCGGCCGATGGCGATACGGAAGTGGAGGGCGACGCCGCAGAAGAAGACGCAGATGCGGGTGTAGCCGATACGGCCGACCGCGAAGCTAGCCCTACTGACGCATAGAAGCATCGAAGGCACTCTTCTTTTGTGTATGATAGGAGGATGGAGATTGACAATATCCTCTCGGAGTGACGGCGGGGGCTCCGTTGCTCAATGCTGAATGCTCAAGACTTCATTATCTTTATTCGGGTTGGTCAGGTATGCCCTCCCGGCTTCGTAAGGGCCTGGATGGGTGGAAGTTTTTGTATTACTATTTTATTGTCGTTTATTCTCTTGCTGCAATTTTTTCTCACTGTATCTACAAAAAGCCGTGGAGAGCGGATGGCAGGAGGTATCTCACGGTCGGGTTGACATGGGCGTTATCTTTTTTGTTTAAGCTCCATTTAATTTCAATAATGATTGATCAATATCATTCTCACGTTAATGGGACTCAAAGAATGATTGTTTCGCAATGTACTCTTTCATATATAGGTGTAATATGGCGCGTATCTACAAGCAAGATCTTGAGTGACAGAAAATGACAAACGTGCAGAAGTCCACACTTTGATACACACAACCTCCCCGAAACAGAGCACATGGCGAGAGAGAAACCCCCGGCAACAGGATGTTGGACCTTTCCTTCCACGCATCACCATTGACAAAAGCCCTCCTCTATTATGCCTCCCGCAATGGCGACCTCAGGCTCGTGTCCTGTGAACAGGGCAGCCGTGCCCTTTGGTCTCTCTATCTAGCTTCTATTCGTACCGTCGCGTTCTGTGTTTGCGTGGTGGCGGCGGATTGTATGTCTCTCTTTCTTAAAAGAAAAAGAGATCCGACGGGCAGGTCCAAGGCTGACAGTGAGTGAGAACAGCGTGTGAGTAGAGGGCATTCAGACCCCTATCCAGAGCTGTGAACCTCCTCACTCCGGTATCTTATTCCTGACCATCGTCCTCTCACTCTCGCAAAAGGCAGGGCGGATTGTTTTTGGTATATGTTCGTTTCTTATTTTTTTCGAATATGATTTGTTATATATACGAGGCGGAGCGGCAGCTCGGCCGGCCGACCGACCCCAAGGGGAAGAGGGGAGAATCGTCGCTAAGATGGAGTAAAATGTGTGTGGGGGGCGTTCATAAGATGTGTCTATAGGTCGGATGTTGTTTTTAAACGATTTTTTTTCGGGGGACTGAAGAAAAAGGCGCGAATGGCATGAAGGCATCATGAAGTGGTGTGAGGAGTCGCGATGAGCGGCAACGAGCGGAAGATGAAGTGTGTGAGAGAGAGGAAAGAGAAAAGGATCAGTCCAGAGACTGGGGTCCCTGCCGAGAAAGTGACGTAGATTTAAAGAGATCATAAACGAGCTAGTCGCCTACTCTTTTCGCGGCTCACTCGGAAAGTTCAGGGCCCCCGTGTGTGCTCTGCTGTCCTTGAATCTCGAGACTCCATTTACAGCTTCTCCTGCAGGCTGGTGCGGATGCGGCGCTCGACGGCGTTCAGGTACTCGGTCGTCGTGACGTAGTCCTCACGGGCGGTCTTGCCGCAGGCCAGGGCCAGATCCTTGGTCATGATGCCGTCAACGTCGACGGTGTCAATGCAAGCGCGCTCCAGGGCGTCGGCGAAGGCAATCAGCTCGGGGGTGTCGTCGAGCTTGCCACGCTGGGCCAGACCACGGGTCCAGGCGAAGATGGAGGCAATAGGGTTGGTGGAGGTCTCGCGGCCCTTCTGGTGCTCGCGGTAGTGGCGAGTGACGGTGCCGTGGGCGGCCTCGGACTCGAAGGTCTTGCCGTCGGGGGTGATCAGGACCGAGGTCATCAGACCCAGAGAGCCGAAGCCCTGGGCAACAATGTCGGACTGGACATCACCATCGTAGTTCTTCAGGGCCATGATGTAGCCGCCCTTGCTCTTGATCATCTGGGCGACCATGTCGTCGATCAGACGGTGCTCGTACCAGATGTTCTTGGCCTCAAAGTCCTTCTTGTACTGGGTGTCGTACAGCTCCTGGAAGATGTCCTTGAAGCGGCCATCGTACTTCTTCAGGATGGTGTTCTTGGTGCTCATATACAGGGGCAGAGCCTTGTCCAGAGCCATCTTGAACGAAGCGTGGGCGAAGCCCTCAATGGACTCGTCGGTGTTGTACTGGGTCTGGGCAACACCACCGCCGTTCTTGAATTCGTAAACGGAGATCTCCTCAGCGGCGCCACCATCGGCCGGTGTGTAGACCATGCTCAGCTTGCCGGGGCCGGGGATGACACGGTCCTTGGCGCGGTACTGGTCACCGAAAGCGTGGCGGCCAATAATGATGGGCTTCTCCCAGCCAGGCACGAGGCGGGGGATGCGGGGAATGACAATGGGCTCACGGAAGACGGTGCCGCCAAGAGCGTTACGGATGGTGCCGTTAGGGGACAGCCACACTGTTTTTTTTGTTAGTATAAGAGGTTCTATGAAAGAATCCATGAAAGATTCCAAATCTGTATAGTCTGCCACGTATGGCTCGGAGGACAGGAAAACTCACTCTGCTTCAGCTTGAACTCCTCAACACGGGCCTCATCGGGGGTGATGGTGGCGCACTTGACACCGACAGAGTACTTGATGATGGCCTCAGCCGAGTCGATGGTGACCTGGTCGTTGGTGGCATCACGGTGCTCCAGACCAAGATCGAAGTACTTGAGGTCGATGTCGAGGAAGGGCAGGATCAGCTTGTCCTTGATGTCCTGCCAGATGATGCGGGTCATCTCATCACCGTCGAGCTCGACGACGGGGTTGACGACCTTGATCTTCTTGATCGGGGCGGCCGAGGAGGCCAGGCCAGCTTGCTGGGAAGCCATGATAGCAGAGGCAAGGGTAGGACGACGGGTAGCAAAGGAGGTGAGGTTGACGGCGGCTCTGCGAGGAGTGGTGAGGATGTTGTTGGAGGAAGAGGAGAAAGTAGAAGTGGAAGAGGAAAAGTTGGAAGAAAAAGATTTGGAGGAAAGGCTTAAAACCGGGCCGGCAGCAAGAGCCCGTCGGCTGGCAACAGAAGAACGGAGGAGTAGCGAGTTCATATTGACAAGGAGGAGCAGGAGGAGGGGGAGGGGGAGGGGAAACTGGAACTGCGCGAGGGAGCTTGTGAATGAGGCGAGACAAAACGGGAATGAGAAGTGGCCAGGGTCGTCTGGGCGTTCTGTTTGTTTGTCTGGGTACTACGGAGTAGATTGGGGAAAGATTAAGTGGCCAAAAAGCAAAAAGGCTGCTTCCGTGAGTATGTCCCGGGGGGGTGTTCCGCAAGCGTGGTGCAAGTGGTGTCTGCAACGCGAGGAGTTGCGAAATTGATCCGACGCTATTGGATCTGGGACAGGATGATGCAAATGGGATCACACACAGCCTGGCGAAGAGTTCCGCAAGTTTTGAAAGCCTTAGCCGAGGATCAACGCGGCTAGATATACCGTGCTGGGATTTAGCGGTTTGAAGGTTTTGTGTGGGAGAGATGGCTGGCGGAAAGAGATGCTAATAGGCTGCGAGGGGCCCAATCGAAGTCGTTGGAGCGATGGAGGGGGAAAAGTGCGGGAGAACGTTTTTTTTTTTCTTTGCAAAGAAAAAAAAATGGATAAAAAACAGCACGAGAACCAGCAGGGCGACAGCGCAAGAACAGACTCGTTTTCGGTGATGATTTAATGGTCTCGGAATGGCTACCGGCGGTTTAGCGGGGACCACGGAGGCGTATCGGCAAAGATAGCGCGACTGGGCGAGCGAGGGGTGAGTTGACAAGAAAGTCGAAAGGTTTGTCTTTGTGGTGCGGAGCGTGAGCGGACACAGGTGGGAGTTGAGTCTTGAGACTTGGAGTTGACGACACACAATTGTAGGTTGCAGACGAGCAGCGAGGATGTTATACAGAAAAATGTGAGAAGCTCTTCGGTGAACAAAGCCGACGACAAAGAAAGCAGGACAGGCGAGCAGAGTGGTTTGAGTGGTTGGGGCCGGCTAACAGCGACAACTCAGCGTGTTTGTAGCGGGCGGGTATTCCTTTATTCAGCAAAGGACGGATGCGACTTCGGCCGTTTTGCGAATTGCGGTTTTTTTAGGCACGCAAGGCTCCTTTTCTGGTTCCTGTTTTGCTCCTCTTCTGCGTAGCCTGGCGTGTAAATAGTAAGCTTGGGTACTGCAGGGCCCGTGTGCGTCTTTTTCGGTGGATTTCTCGTGGGCTCTGTTGCTGCCCGGTGTCTCTCTGCTCTTTACTGTGCCTTTTTTTCTTTTCCTTTTTTCTTTCTTTTTTTCTCTCTTGCGCGGACCAACAGCTTTCTCCACAAAAGGACGATATGGTCGATGGGATGGGTCCAGGTACCGATGAGGGGTCCGATAAGAGGAACTTGCGTCTTGGGAGTACGAGTATCAAATGCGTAAGTCGCAAATGCAAGGGTTGTGGTTGGGTCTGAAGCTGTGCGTGTTCGTGATGCTTTTGTTTTTGTTTGTTAGGGATGAAGCACGATCAGCTGCCAGAGGAAGTTGCGAGAGAATATATGTTCCTTTCCCCTTTTCTACAAGTGAGCAACAACTCCTGGTCGCGTGTGGAAGGAACGGCACAGCGCCTGCTTGTTTCCCCTCTTCCTTTGCCCACCCCCCCTTCCCAATTAGCCAGTATGTCCAGCGTCACCTCGCTGCCTCTCTGGACCATCTGACCTTGCCAATGTGAATGGAGAAGGAACCAAGACTCCAGGAGGCTACCAAGGAAGTTGCGAAGCACGCGATGTGGTCACTTCTGGGGGTTGAATTGTAAAGTAGGAAGGCACGGGAGGCGAGGAGGGGAAAGAGGGGTTGGATGTTGGTGGGCGCGGGCAGGCGCGGGCAAGCGCATGGGGCGCCTGGCATGCGGGGACAGAGGCTCAGAGGCAGGTCAGAGAGCATAGAAACGTAACGTCGCGGATTGGCAGAAGCCGTTCACGATTGACCAAAAACAGACAAGAAAGGCAGGAGAGGTGGAAAGGCTAAGATGCGGTCGTTCTTGGTCTTGTACTGTGTACGAAATAGTCCTCAGTACGGCGTAGTGACAGTACTAAATAGAGTACTCCAAGCCATGGCAGAAGGTGGTCGCACGCGGCTTCCTGTTTGGTCGGGTTTGCCCTCTTTGCAGTTCCCCGCATCTGCTCGGCGGCTCCTTCCCCCTTTTCTGCGAGCATCGCACTTTTACCCCATAGATGTACTCCGGACGCCGTACGAACGTACGACTGCGACAGTCACGAAGTACTCTGTAGGCACATCGTTCATCGTATATACCTCATCATACATGTACCTATGCATCCACTGCAGCGATGTTGACAGCGGTGTTTGGCGTTGCAGGAAACATCAGTCCAAGAAGGAGCACAAGAGAAATTTCGCAACTGGTGCAACAAACAACGAACAGCTGCAAAAGTGAAAAAAGTCTATGCCCCTCTGTTTCTGGGAGAGAAGCCCCCGAAAAGACGAGCGCGGGACAAGTATATCCGCCAGTGTGTTGTTCCGTGGGGTACACTACTCCATTGTTCCTTCTCAAAATGCTCATGGACCGTACTGGCAAATACAGTCGTTCTTTCCTTGGGAGTAATCATTATCCCTTTGCTCCTTCCGTGGCGTTGCCTGGACTTGCCCGGGCTTACCTTGGACATTCTTTCCCTGTACGGAGTCGTAATACGTCTGGCATTGGTGGTGCACAAGGAGACGCTACTGCCGGCCGCCCGCATGGCGTGCATTCGCAACTGCAGGTCGCCTGGCAGGGGTGCACCCTTTCGGTCGTTCTCCGCGCGCTACCAGCCCGGGGAAAAGCGTATGTACGACGGACGTCGGAGAAGGCAGCGAAACGGTCGCACCTTCCCCCACACAAGCCGACCACCACAAACCAACAGGCAGGAACGACCGTCCCAGAGCGCAGCCCTGTTGTCCGTGTCGGAGCGAGGCAACCCCATATCCCTTTCTGTCTCTTTTTATGACATTTACCCCACTACACACGACTCGTCTACACGCTTTCATTCGCTTAACACAACAGGCTCGCTCAACTGCACAACTGCACAACTCACACGATTATTTTGGAGGAGGAGCTCCTGCTTTGCTGCACTGCCAGAAGCCGTCCTCACAAGCCGATGGTCCCGGATGGTCCGGTCTTTCCGTCCTTCCCGCCTACAAAGTACTTTGGACTCCTGGATTGTCATGTTAACTCGATTTACGCTTATGATCTGCCATGGGGCGGATTGGTCGAGGTCAAGTTTCATCGGGAATGAACCGACCCTTATTAAACAATAAACAGTGATGCTTTTAGCCGGGTGTACAGTGTACACAGGCCGTTGCTCGTCGGTGCCGTGGCCGATGACAGCTGTCAGAAACTGCCAGCTTCTGTCTAGCCACACAACAGATAATAGACGATAAACAACAGACAACAGTCGGCAACCCAAAGGCCGCCGGTTCGGCTTGGCCGAGTTGGGACTTGGCCGGCGACAACACGGCGAGCGCCGAAGGTACTGGCTGGCCTCAGGGCGGACGCCCTGGTCGACTCTTTTTGGGAAAGGCGCAAAAACTAGACCACGAAACGACGTAACCAGGCTCAAGCTCGCCAAAAACGCACGAAAAAGCACCATGAAAGCTCACTGGCTAGCGTTGTTTGCCGGACCAAAATGCGCCGAGCGTCGGCGTTGAAGCCCAAAATCTTTCCAGGCTGTCCCATTACTCGTCCTCTTTTGCAGCCAGTCGGCTGTTGGTGCGCCGCCTCATTCGTAACCTGGGATCCGACGAAACGCACTGGAGTCAAAATGCCCCAGAAAACATGAGTCGTTGCCGCCGCCTGTAGCCGTATGCAGCCTGTTTTCTTCAGCCTGTTGTCTTCAGCCTTTCGCTCTATTGTCTCTCGCCTGCTTTAACTATGCTGGAGACTAGGGTTGACGATGGACGAAAAGGGAAGTGTTTCCTCTTTAGGCAACGGTCCCTGTCTCTGCCAACCACGTTTCGTCTCTTGCTGTCGTAGTCAGTGCACTTAAGGTTAGCTGTGGGCGGTCCGATGTCCCCGATTGATACATGCCAAAGCTACCGGATGCCGGGACCACTCGACATCCGGGATCCCGGTTATATGCAGAAGAAGCCTATCAGCGATAGTCACCTACGAGGTATGTATATAGGCGCTACGCCTTAAGGTAAAGCTTTATCCATTCTGTGTAAGTCTATAAGTACTTGTAGATGCATCCGAAATAGGCAAGTCTTGGCTTCTGCTTACTTTCTTTGGTAGCCGAGGTGACCACTATATAACCGCATCGCCATGCAGCATCTGAAAGAGACTCGGCAAGATGAAAGAATCTGAGGACGCAAAATGTATTACATAGAGTGACTTAACTGTTATATTAAAAGGCTGCACATTGTCTTCCAAGAAATTGGCGATGGTCTAGGCGCCCAATACATACTCGGTGCCAGCATGCGGCGACTTCCGTCCCTGACCGCGGACATACTCGACCAGGAGAGGTAGCGGTAAAAGACACTGCAGGCCGAGGATAGCGAGGGACGCGAAAACATTATAAGCATGCTGCTTCGGCTGGCGGATGCGTCGAATGAGACGAATGCGACGAGAAACGGAGGCAAGGCTGCATCGAAACACGAGACAATCAACCCATATAGCACACTCTGCCTCACGAAAGACGAGATCGCCGGCAATCTGTTCTTGGTGACGGGCGTAGGCTTTGACACAACGGCCAACATAATGGCCTATGCCGCCATGCTCATGGCCATCTACCCGGCCAAGCAGCGCTGGGTCTAGGAGGAGCTGGACCGTGTCTTTAGTTCGGTGGTGGGCCTGACGGATAGAGAGAAACACGAACGCCTCCAATCCCTCGACTACACGACCGCCTACCCCCGGCTCGTGCGGACGCTGGCGTTCATATACGAGACCCTACGCCTCTTCCCGCCCGTTATCCACATTCCCCGCGCCGTCAGGCACTACGAGGACAGGGGTATACAGACCGTTACTATCCACAACCGCACCCACCCGCTCCCGGGCGACTTCAACCTGTTCGTCAACAACATGGCCCTGCACACGTCGCACGCCACCTGGGGCGCCGACGCCGACGAGTTCCGCCCAGAGCGGTTCGTCGACGAGTCTGGAAGCGTATATACTCCGCCCCGCGGCACATTCAACCCCTGGTCCGGGGGCCCGCGCGTCTGCCCCGGCCAGAAAATGTCCTAGGTCGAGTTCGTCGTCGTCATGGCCACGCTGCTGTGGCGGTGTACTGTGCGCCCGGTGGTCCACGCCGAAACGGGCGAGACCGAGGCCGGTGCCCGCGAGCGTCTCTTCCAGCAGGCGCAGGACAGCCAGCCACGCTTGACGCTGCAGCTCAATAACCCAGAAAATGTCGAGCTGCAGTGGGTTGCGAGGTGAGGTGGACAAGGGGCACGGTACGCCCGTCGACTATACGCGGACTTGACAACCGTGCGAACATAAGGGGAAATCAGATGCGATTCAGCTGACCTATAACTAGTCCGTCTTTCTTTATATGTTTATCTAGTTTGTAAATCAACATCAACCTTATATTTGAGTTTTGCTATTCTGGCGCGTTCAAAGTTCAATGCTACTTCGCAATGTTTGCTGTCGTCGATGTTGCCCATATTCTAGGGAATTAAAGTACTCGGAGACATATTGTACTATATAAGATGGAGCGCGAGAACGCGAGACAAAGATGATGGACGAGAATGTGAACGTATGATGGATACATGACTTGCATGATACTGTGAACACAATATATGTGTAATTGGTACATAAAGAGCGAGACGAAGCTGTTCTGAAGAAAAATAAATTAAAAAAAGAAATCAGAGAAAGCAAGACAGCTCACACAGAGGTGCTACAATACACACATCTTCAAAAATTCACAATGCAAAATACACAATATACCCCATCTCAAACATCATCATGGCCCCTCAAGGTCGCAAGATTGCCATCGTTGGCGCCAGCGGACAGGTTGGCAGGCCTCTGGTCGACACGCTGCTTGCTCAGGGCGGCCTGGCCGTCATCCGCGCGCGTACGTTTTGTATCCGCTTTGATGTGTATTACTATTGCAGGCCGAACCCGGTCAAATTGTAATTGTGTGGTGAGCGATTCTCGAGCAATTTCCCCGTGGCGGACACGCAGTGGTAGGTCAAGGTGGCGTGTGACAATTCAATGTACGCGGGGTTTAGGATGTTGAAATAAATAAAAATACTCCAACCATTAAAGAGAGACGAAGGCGGCACGACAGACTTTTATTGTATATTTACAGAATCACAATATGCATATTACATCATATTTTTTCTCTCATTTATTCGACAGTCTGTGAGCAAGCGGCTTGATATATACCGAATTGTCCGAGGGTCGAGTTGTCGATAAAGTAAGAAAAAAATTAACATTTTGTACGTTGACGCGTGCTGCTGAAAATGGTAATTTTGATAATTTTCTCCTCTCGCGATGTCGACAATCACATGGCATGTTCTATTATTTAGGCTTCTATATCAACTGGAATTAAGTCTGTGCACCGCGAGTAGATGGCCCGAGATGGTCACTGATGAAATGAAATATCTCAATGCTGGGTACTACGGAGTATAACCATGGTTCCCATCCATCTACCGTAGAGGGAAATACCTGGCAAGTAGAAAAAGAGAATGCGGGGGAGCGTAACATACCGCGGTGAGACGCTCATTTGGCGGGGATCTCCACGATCTTTCGCCCGGACATGTGCCGAAATAAGGCTTCATGGGACAGGCCAGAAAAACTCAGCTTTACATCACGTAATTTTGCACCAATTGAAAGGAGAGAATGCAAAGAGACGCGTCAGTTTCGAGATATTTCGTTGTACACAGTTCCGATGTCATTGCGTTGTTTATGTGACATCAACATAGCGGGGGGCATCGGGACAACATCTCCTGCACCTTTGACGAATTCTGTAGTTGTATATAAACGATTGGGCACGTCTACAATCATGGTGTGTGTCTTTCTTCAAGAACTTCAAAATACTCTGTACTGGCCTGCTAATTCCAGGAAATCTTGTTCCGAAAGTCATTTCGCGCCAACAATGGGCAATTTATCGACACTTGCCGTCACCGGCGCGGTGCTTTTCCAGGCATCGCTTTCCATTGCAAGCGTGACATACGCAGTTCCGACGACATACAACACCGGCGGATTTGCGTACGCCCCGGTGAGTGGTGCACCGGTTGGCATCTCGTTTGAGTTTTTCGCGTTCCCAAAATACTTCAATTCTGTCCCAGCAACGAGCCAGTGCCTTGCAAACTGGCACAGCATCAGCGGCACCTGGCCTCCCATTCGCATTGGAGGCACAACTCAGGATCGCGCGACGTACAACGCCTCCAGTGTCGACTATGTCGACTACACTGTCGCCAGCTCCACAGACGCACCCGCGGCGTTGACGTTTGGGCCGAGCTTCCTGTCCCTGGCTGGTGGCTACAGCGGCTCTGTTGTCCTGGGCTTGAACCGTGGCTACAACAATGTGACAAACACCATTGCAGCAGCACAGACTGCAGTCAAGAGCATGGGTAACCTCATTGCTATCGAGCTCGGCAACGAGCCGGAATGTACGAACAGCAACTCGCCCTGAGACTCTCTACAAACTGAAAACTGAAAACTGAATCTTGTCTAATCCAACATGACAGACTTTGCATCTGCCGGTCAGGCAATTACGTCTGGCATCAGCTGGACCCCTGCTGCAGACGCCGCGTCACAGGACAATTGGGACATTTGGGTGGGCAGCGCAGTTGCCAAGAAGGCCATCATTCAAGCTGGCGTGTGGCTCAGCTCCCCGAGCACATGGGGCAACGCCGAGCTTATTGCGACAGAGAACACTACGGCTCAGCAGTATGTCGGCACATACTGCCACCACAACTACCCGGGTGGCACCATCCAGTCGCTCATGACCCATTCCACCATTGCGAGCAACGTCAATGGCTACAAAAGTGACATTGCTGCAGCTCTTGCTGTGGGCAAGCCTTATGTCTTTGGCGAGACGAATTCAGGTACGTCTGCGTGGCGAGTATTCGTGGCGAGTATTCGTGGCGAGTATTCGTAGCGAACATTTAGTTTGATATCCGATAAAGAAAGTTTTCTAAACAAAGTCTAACTCCTCAAATAGCTACCGGTGGTGGTGCCTCAGGTGTCTCCCCGACTTATGGTGCTGCGCTCTGGACAATGGACTACTCGCTGCGTGCTGTGGCCAACAACGTGTCACGGGTCTATTTCCATCATGGCACCGTCGGCGCCTGTCAGTATTGTTTCTGGGGCGTCTACGACATGGGAGCACCGTACTATGGTGCCACCGTTGCAACGGCAGCGCTTGCTGGTGCCAGCCACATTGCCGTACTCGACGATGGCACAACCAACTACGGCGGATATGTGACGTATGACGCGTCGGGCAATGCACTGCGTGCTCTCTTGTACAACTCGGACTATTTCAATGGTACCGGGACGCGCTCTTCTCAGACGTTTACGCTGACGGGCTTGGCTGCGACGAGTGTCAAGGCCAAGCGGCTCACTGCAGCCAACGCGCTCTCCCGCGTGGACCAGGGCAGCCCACCAACGTGGGGAGGCCAGACATATACCAACGGCAACTGTGTTGTCAGTGGCACTGAGACGTTTGAGACAACCACTGTGACATCGGGCGCGGCCACGTTCACCCTCCAGGCCTCCGAGGCTCTTCTCGTGAACTTGCAGTAGGTCAAGGAGAATACATATACTCGTCTATCAATAGCATCTACCACGTACGGCCATAGATAAAATCAACACGGCTATATCGACGGGTAAATCGAATGGAGAAAAGGTACCAAAATCAAAAGAATATTACAAGACAATCCCGAGCAGGATGACCAGGATGGCGCCAGGAATTGGGATCAGAAATGATCGGAAGTGATTATAAGATTGTGCACATGGTCCTGGATTTACCCGACGTACCGCCGGTTATTTTTGGCGAAAGAGCCGCCAAGTCGCCAAGAAGCCAAGAAGCCAAGAACTTTATTTCAGGCCGGGACAGAATGGATGGACAGAAAGGAACAAAATGGTGAATTGTGTCGGTACGAATCTGGCCAAGCCCGTCCCGATATGAAGATGAAGGAAGATTAAAGGAAGGAATATTGCCAGATGTGGTTGGAGTTGGTCTCCCAAAGGGCCAAGAATGGGAGCCAAGATGGTAAAAATGGCAGATGGAAAAACAGAGGGGAAATGGGGGACGCGAGGGAAACAAAATGAGGAGAACATTGCCGGGAGAACATTGCCGATCGAACGATGGCATGTTCTACCGTCGATTTTGCAAGCCACAAACCAGCGATTTTCTGCCCGAGAATCTGGGGAAACTGGGGAATTCTACGTTGAAAACGCCATCAAAATGCCGTAGGAGCTTGAATAGCTTGAATAGCTTGAATAAGCTTGTCCTTCGTGGGATCTTCTACCCCATCCCCGCCATTATAAAGCACGATCGACGGAAGCTTCCTTCTTTTCTGGGTAAATTGGATAAATGTGAAGAGCGAACGCCCCGACAACATTTGCATCCACTACTCACAGTACCCAAGAACCACATATTGGATTGAATATTGAATTTGGGCGAGAATGTATTGCAATGAATTTATTTGAATACATTTGAATACGTACACACACACAATGGAGATGCCGGGACCGTCGCCTAGGATATGTGTCTGAGTATTATCACTCTTCGCCCCCTCTCAAAATGTATATAAGAAGTGGCGAGCCTCAACACAATCACCATGAGCTGCTCATTCTAACCTCATCTCCAGTATTGCAATAAGCACATACCCTCCTGTACCATTCCTCCCCTTCATCTCATCATGGGCATCCTTTCGTTTGCCGTCCTGGGCCTGGCTGCGATTGCCAGTGCCTCCCCCGTGGCTGCCCCCGAGCCAGTGGCCGAGCCTGTTGCCGGCCCTGCCCTTCCGCTCCGCGGATCGGGTCTGCTGGGCTCGCGCACCACCGAAATGCAGAGCACGCCGACCGGCACGGGCACCGACAACGGCTTCTTCTACTCGTTCTGGACCGACGGCCAGGGTAGTGTCACCTACAACAACAGGCCGCTGGGCAACTACAACTGCAAGTGGAGCAACGTCGGTAACTTGCAGGTGCCGCCAGTCGCTAATGAACACTTCTTGCGGGCCAACGCGCACAACGGGTCCATAGCGGGCATGCAATTCCTCGAGCTTCTACATGCTGTGTTAGCCTCGACCAGAAGATGAGATGAAGGCAGCCACTTACATAAACACGCTCGCCCTTTACGGCGCGCATGGTCAAGCCGATTCCGCTCAGTTTGGTCTTCCATAGTCCAGGAACGTGCCGCAATGGACTACGAAGAAGCTTCCATGATGCCTGTAGTCTGTTAGTGGTCTACAGCTGTGATATCTTGGAGATTGGATGAGCAACTTACATAGAACAGACAACATGGCAAACCGATCACAACGAGGACAATCGACAAGTGGGCAGTGGCCAAGGCTGCCGCTGAATCGAGGAGCGACTGCATTATGCTGACTGGAATTCGATATTAGCTCGATCTGTGAGATGGGGATGAGATTAAAGCTCATGATACTTGGCGAGTTCCTATGTTTGCGTCTAATTTTCCGAACTAAACAGGGCAGAGCACGTAGTTATATGGCACCAGTTTGCATTTCCGTCTCATAATCCCGGTATTCCGTCCTCCAGTTGTTGTTCAACAATTTCTCCGCACCCTGGTTGGCTGGCGCGTGGAGCCGATTTAGCCCACAACCTAGATTTGAACGGCAACTCTGTTTCGCCTTTATCATATCACGGAATCCGAAATTCCTACCCAAAACTATGTGTCTTGCATCTAGTATGATGCTGTGTATCTCTCCATACGTTCTCATTTTTTTCCCCACGTTTTGAATGCACCATGGATTGTCTTTGGCAACATCGTCCGTTGTGGAAGCAACAACAGCGGCGGATATTCGGTGTTCGGCCCTCAAAGAGAACACACATACTGTCGTGGAGCCGACTGACGAGGGGAAAGATGAAAGATATACTCTTTTGGTTAAGAGTTTCCGGAGTTATGTTTGTGCGGTAATTGGTTCATTGATCCGGCTGACAGTTATCTTTTGACACGTGTGTTTGCTTTCCCCACATTAGAGAGGAGGTGCTAACGATGGACGACGTCAAAAATTCGCCTTATTTATGTGGAGCCGATTGTCACCCCGGATTTCCCCAGATTCTACTTTACGCTACACAGTCCAATGGCGAGAAATTTGGCCGTGCCTTGCTCGAGACAGGCAAAGGTTCGGACGGCCTCGGCCTGCCAGCCCGCTTTCCGGGAGCCAAGTTTATCTTCCCCACTGCCCGGCACCGGCGTGCAACGACGTTTGGCCGGGCCATGCTGACACAGTAGTTTGATGTTGTCTCGCTCGACGATCGTTCTCATAGAAATGACAAGCAGCTCCCTGGGCTGCGTGAGTCGTTTGCCGAGTTTTCGGCTCTCATCCGTCAAGAGATCGACGCTGGCATTCCGAGGGAAAACATTGTGCTCGGCGGGCTGAGCCGAGGGTGTGCAATGGGGCTCATTTGCCTCACCTTATTGAGGCTACTACGCGTTACCGTTACATAAAACATATTTGTGTATAGCACTGTGGTAGTTTTTTCCCTACGAGGGTTCTGCCTAGCCAGACGCCAATAGCCAGTAGTGGTTCAGTACGGCGAAAAATAATAATAGTTCAAGAAAAAAAACTTGAAAAAAAAATAAAACGTACAGCAGCGGGTATTCGCTGGTCGTCACCGACCCAACTACTAATCCGCCGATTACTGGCTTGACTAAGGGAGAGCGGACGGGATCCCGTATTCTCCAGTATCTATGGCCGTACGTGAAAGGAGCACTCAGTAAGGGGGATAATATGTTGTGAGTCTGTGTATTGTGTGTCACGCCTAACAGCACGTTCCACTGACAAAGGCCACCATATCGCCGATTTCATCAGGTATCTTATACTAGTGGCCCAGTCCTGTATTGGCCCGCCATTCCACATTGAATCCGAGCCGGCGTATCAGTCTCTGTACTGCGTCGCCTAGCGACACGTCGACATTGTCGTCCGCCTCGCCATGGCCTAGATATATTGAGGTCGATGTTGCGTTGCCAGTGGCGGTGTCAGAGACGTTGTGTGCCGGAGCAACTCTCGTACGTAGTTTATACTTAGGTGCTTAGGAATCCCCGCCGTAGACTACATCTTACTTTCATCATTATATGGACCCTAAAACGGACAATATTGTCATCACATTAGCGTTGTGAGTAGTTCTCTTCTAATCCGCCGATATTCAGACAAAACAAAGTAATATAAGCGTCCTACTTACGCATGTAAATAGTTGACGCAACTTCCCTGCTGATAAATGGAATGTTATTTATTGTGTACTAATATACAAGACATGCTGACGGCCCCATGGGGAACACGGCCGACGCCCTGGACGACGCTGTCGTGCTTTCCGAGAAGATTGCGCAGTGGGAGCTCAAGACGCTGTCGGCCTCCGAGGCTGTAGGGGCTGGCCAACTCTAACTCTAGCCTTAACAAGTACAAGAACAGCGAGGATGCCCGGGAGCTGCACGACGCCATAGTCCTCTGCGAGAAAAGGGCACAGCTTCTGCGGACGACTAAGCGGATTTACATTTCAAGGGGTCAAGAAATATCTTGGCATCTTATAATGCTTGCTAAACTATGATGATCTCGGGGACAGTGGGAACGAAACATGTTATACGGATCGCATACTAATCATAATCACAGTCATAAACATAACCATTCATAATCATAACCATAAGCATAATCAGCGGAAGTATCAGCAGGACAACCACAGCCCGCGCCTCCTATTTGATGAAGCTTGAAAATAGTAAGCTTGAAAATAGTACACATACTTTTACTTGAATCAAGGCTGCACTTTATCACCCCCTTCATCCCAGACTTGCCACTGACTGTGAAAGTCAGCGTACTTATGCTCCTCCGTAATCGCTGTAGTCTAGCGGAAATGGGCGGATTACCAGTTAGCAGTGACGAAACCACAAGTTTGGCGCGATGGAAAAATAGCCTGTGATGGAGGACGTAATGGGTAGCACCCGCGCTTTTTAAGTGTCATGCAATTCGTCAGCGACCAAGTAAGGACACTGATTTCGCTGAAACTACACACAAAATCACAAACCACAAATGGCTGAACCTTACCTTTAACCTGTTACATAACACGCGTTATAGTGTGACGGATATAAAGGCCTGTATATATATATGTGCCCTGTCTTTCCTTTTCTTTTTTTTTTTTTTTTTTTTCAGTTTTTGTCTCTTTTCCTCAATGTTGTGCAAATACACATGACCGAAGAAAAACCAAAACAACACTAAACAACACAACTCCATCACCACTGAACAGTAACATACGACAAAGCCATGAGAATGGCGATATATCAAGCTACCATGTCTGATGACGACAGCAGCTTTACCGACACGGACTACACGGACTACACGGACTACAAGATGAGGTCGACAGACGTGTCAGTGGCAGCCGAGTCAAGCGAATCAAACAACCCAAACAACCCTCTCTACCGTCCCATCCCCGTCCCACAGACTGTCGTTCCATACAGCGATGATGCCGCCAAGACAACAACTGACACGAAACCTAAACCTGACGAGTCGGAACTGTACAAGATCATCGAAGAAAACAAGACCAGTGCGCAGGTCCACGCCGCCTGCCGCCTGCACGAGGCCGTGCTTGTCCTGACGGCCGCGCTGGAAACGCTCATTACCCGATGCAGCGGCGGCCTCTCGCTGCAAGAAGCCGAGGCGGCGTGCCGGATTGAGAATGACAATAGGGAGAACGAGAACGAGAGCAATGCCAGTGACAGTGCCAGTCGCTCCGCCGACCGTCGGGACCGTCGGTCTCGGGCCGAGAAAGAGGCAGAGCTGGGCCATCAACGGGCGATGATGCTTGTGAATGTGCGGCGGACGCTGCTGGTGCTGACAGAGGGCGCGGCCACGACGACCCGCATGGCCATGGAGATTCGCAATCGTGCCGTCTCCCACGGCCTCCTTTTGCCACTTTCGGCGCTGAGCGAAGAAGAAGGCGGCAAAGACAAAGACAGGGAAGAGAGCACCGCGTCCACATTTATTGCGTTTCTGGAGCGCGGACCAAAAGACCTCTGTAAAAACAAGGACGTGAACCGGCTGCGCCAATCGGTCAGTGAGTCCTGGGAGGCGATGATCAACGTCATGTCGGTTCTTTTAAAGGATACATTGGATGCGCATTTCGATAAAGTAGTCGAGGCTTTGTCGGCAAGCGAGCGATTTACTTCCAGCCTGCCCCATGAGGTACGTTGTGCTGCCAACTACACTGGCGCCGCAGCGAATGCCATCGAGGCGGCGGCGAACAAGACAAACCGGACAAACCGGACAAACCGGACAAACCAGACAAACCAGGCCGGCGGGAACAACAGCAACTGCAAAGACAATGACGACAAGGACGATGCCGCACGAAAAGCCGTCAATGCCATGGTCGTCCGGCTCGTGAATCTAGCGGTGAAGAACACGGCCTCCTGCGCCGCACATCTCGCCGAGACCGCAGCCAAAACGTTGCAGTGGCAGCGGCCGTTCCGCGGCATTGTCTCCCAGGTCACAATGTGGACCACTGGGCGCAAGAGGGGACGGAGACAAGAGGACGATGACGATGAGATTTTGTGGCAGGCGTTGGCGGCCTGTGAGCAGGCGGTCGCAGCTTCCCAGGCAGCAAGACGGCCATTCACGAGGAAGGAGCGACTGGCTTAAGTGGCTGCATAGTTTAAGAAGACGAAGTTAAAGAAGAAGGAGCGATCGAATAAAAAACGCGGCGATCAAGAAAGGAAGGAGAAATGGACGGGGCAGACAGTGGGATCCTTGGATAGGATCCAAAATCTCATCGTGACATGTTTACCCCTATTCCATCCGATCTTCAGCCGCGCCCAATCCCACGACGACACCCCCTGCCACCACGACGCCGTGACGCCTCTACGACTACAAAATCACTACTCCCCTCAAAACACTCGTCCCGCATTTCACAATGGTGGACGTTCTGTATGTAATGTTAGGTGGCTGGCGCTTAATAACCAGTGTCTATATTTGCTTCCTTGTATTTCACGTTCTGTGTCAGACCTTTAATATACAATATTCTTTGTAACTAACACAAACAAAACAGCAAGATCATCAGCACGGTTTTCTCGGGTTTCGGCGCGCTGTTCACCGTCATCGGTTTATCCTACATAATTTGCCACAACAGATGGGAGAGAGTGACGAAGATGAGGGATGCGGACAACGATGCGGAGGAGAGGATGGAAAAGGGAAAGCGGCTGACGGAGTCGTACGTCAATCGGGTGCAGGCCTACAAGGCCAAAGGGGCTTTCGCCCGTTTTTTTTATGGCTATCACGACGTCTCTATTGCCGATACGCTGTTCATCAAGGACGGCCGTGTCATAACCGACAACGGCAACGGCAAAGGCAAAGGCAAAGGCAAAGGCAACGGCAACGGCAACGGCAACGGCAACGGCAGCAGTGGCAACAGCAGCAGTGGCAACACCGGCAACCCCTTCCCGTCCGCCCAGCTCTCGGCCTCGTCTGCCCAGCGCCAGCACCAGCCCCGTCCGTCCTGCCCGCTCCCGCCCGTGTCCAGCCAGTCCCAGACCCATTCGCCCAGCTTGCTCCCGCCTCTGCGCCCCCCGCGGCATTTTGTCTCGTATAGCCCCGCGTCGTCTGACCACGGCTCGTCCGATCCCACCGCGTCCGGCACCGACTCGCCCGTTCCCGCCCCGGCCCCTTCCGCCTTGCCCCACACCCCTTCCGCAAGCAAGCTGAGCACCCCCGTCAGCCCCGGCAGCCCCGGCACCCCACTGTCCCCCCCTCCCCACAAGCAAAATTCTCCTATTCGCGGCGTCGAAACGCCCACTCAGCACAAGAGACTTTTTATCAACCGCCCGACGCCAGGAGGAGGAGGAAGATGACGACAATGACGACGAAGAGGAGGACGAAGACGACGACGAGGAAGATGACTATGAGAAGAAGAAAGAGGACAAGAAGGAGACACAGGGACAAGTATTTTTTTAAGTTAGCAGCCGGTGTCACTATATAATTTATTCATCCACGCAAGATGGAAGCTTCTCGTCAGCCCTCTAGCACAGCAATATCATCGATTTCGTCGGGGATCTTATACCAATGAAGTAATAACGAACGAGAGCGTTAAGAGGTACGAAAGTTAAAGGGGAAAATAAAGGAAAGACTAAGAAATGCCGACGACGAAAAAGGTAAAAGAGGGGCGACAATAAGCCTATATAAAAAAAAGAAAAGAAAAAAGAAAAAAAAAGTTAAAAAGTTCAAGGTATAAGAGAGAGACGTCGGAGGACGTCGCAGCTATTTATATATATGTAAGGGGCCAGCAGCGGCGAGAATGAGGCTATACTTAATTAAGCGACGCACTAAACCTAAAAGGGGAAATAGCACATTATCGAATACAACGTTATATACTAACATTATTAAAATGAGAGCAGTCAGCGACCAAGATAAAAAAAAAAAAGTGCCACGACCTCTATTCTCTAGAGTATGTCGCACATATATCCAAAGAGTTATACATCTCATCGTCTCATTCTTACATCTGGGCACTTCTTTTTAAGACACAGCCTAAATATATATACCACCGCGGCTGGTTACAAGTGTTTCCAAGTTTGGCAGTAATTAACACGGCGTATACAGTTCGATGGCATCCGAATACACCCACATCTATCGTCTGCCTCTTCTATTGCCTCGTCTCTGTTTCCTTCGCCTCTGCTCCTGGCCGGAACTGATCCATCAAGGGCACAAGCTCATTGAATATATCCACGGCAAACCGGTATTCACTCTTCCAGCACTTGAGAATGATGTCCCCAATGAGAAGGTCATGTATGTCCGCAGGATACTCCTTACGCTCAAACGAGGCGGTGATATCGTCCTGTGGTGCCCGGTCCTGGTGCGGACGGTGACCGGTCAAGATGTGGTAGAAGGTGCTGCCGAGAGCAAAGATGTCCGTGTCCTTGGAGCATGGCCACGGCGGGGGCCGGGGCAAGAAGTAGCCTTCTGCTTCGGCCGCTAGCGGGATATCGCCGTCAATGGCACTGCCGCCAAAGTCAATACTGCGGAGACTGAGATCGTCGGCCACAAGCAGATTGTCTGGACGCAAGTCACAGTGGAGCACCTTGTGGCGGTGTAGGTATTGCAGGCCTTCGGCTGTGTGAATACACCAAAACATGCGCTGGCAGAGCGTGGCCTCTGGGTGTGCCTCCAGGTAGTCGTACAAATTGCCGTTCTTGCAGTAGCCGAGCGTGATGGAGGCCGACGTTGGCGACGCACTGCAGTCGTAAAATGGCAAGAGACGATGGTGCGGCGGCAGGTGGATATATACGGAGCACTCTCGTAGGATTGTGCGCATGTGCATCCTATGGCTCCGCGGGGTTTTAGCCACGCGTGCCGTCTTCACAACTCGCGTTCCGCATGGCTGTACCACAACGGAGCCGAAGCCGCCGCGTCCGATGGAATTCTGAATTCAATCACTATTAGAACCAAGGCCTTTTGGGTAGAAGAAACACCATATCAACACCATATCAACAGCATAACATTGTGATCAGGGAGAAGACTCACGCGGCGTGTCGCAGTCGACGTTGTTTGTGCTTGTGTTTGCGCAGCACTCTCATCAACTTGGGCGGCTGGGGTCTGTGGAATAGTAGTGGCCAGTGGATGGCCACCTGCGGGCGGCACCTCATTTTCGCATATCGTTTGTTGACCCATGTTGTGTGCTGCTCTGATACTCATCGGCACAGAGAATGGTGAGAAGGGTCGGTCGGCAAGGTTAGTCGACAAAGTTGGAGCAGTGTACATACGTGTCAGCCTCAAATACGTCGTATGCAAGCCCCCAAACCAAAAGCATCTCAGGGGACATGCTTACATAAGCATCCAGGCCCCCTGAGCCAATCTTGGAACGCGCCTGAACCTACGGCGTATCCGTAGCCTACGCCCTGGACTGGTTCAGTATTTTGGTATTTATTGCCATTATCATACAATACAGCCCTGGGTGAAACAACAAGCGCACGGTTTCCCAAAACTCATTATCGAACGATGAAGATTTCATTCTATGTATTTAGATATAAAATTTGATGAGTTGGCCTGCGTCATCGCGCACTAATCAAAAAGGCACTGTGCGGCCAGCTAAGAGACTTCAGTTGCTTGGAAATCTGAAATTAATTGACTCAGCTGGGCCATCAACAAAACCTTCGTCCAGGCAGACAGGGCAAGTCTCGGGTTTTTTAGACGATCCAAGGTAAACGTCCTTGATATTGTCCTCAGGCCTCAGGACATGTCTTGTTCGCAGACGCTGCTTGAGCACAGCGCTCAATGTCGCTTATGTCCTCGCGGTGGCCGCATTTGTAGATCTTGACGTCGTTCTTTCGCTCACACATGGCGCACGGGTTAACCTTGTATCTGTTGTTAGTCTGGTTGACTTGGACTTCTCACCCAGAGTGACAGAATAAAGGCCTTACCGAGCTTCTGTAGAAAATGGGGATGGGACGCAACGTGTTGATGCTTTGTTCTGTATTTTGACTCGAAGATTGATTGCGGTGCTCGAGAATGAGTTGGATATAAGATCAATGTCAACAATTTAGAGACAGAGAAACGTGCTTCTTATACATTTCTCTCTGCTCCCTTTAGTTTTTTTTTTTGGTTTTTTTTTTCATGAATCTTGAGGCTGGCAGCATTGGCACAAAGCCACGCAGACAGTGTTTAATTTCAGGATATCGGGTCGCCTTGCAATCATTCTGAATTAAAGCAATACTAATGACACCCAAAGTGTATGCCTTGTTCAGAAGAGTGTGACGAGTTAAGCTTCCAATCGAGATGTTGTCGAGCAGGCATTTGGACTGGGCCTTGTAAATCGAGGCTTGTACCACCCTCTACTCTCACGGAATACGCATGATGATAACCCCCCTTTTTTTCTGAACATGCTACTCACACGTGCCAAGGAGTGCCTTTCTGATAATGTCACCTGGGAGCCTGGGGCCGCTTTCAAGACACCGTTATGCCACAGCCTTGACGAGGCTATCATGGCTGAAAGCCAAGATAAAGCTAGACGATGGATAGCAGCACCAGTTCAATTATTGTAATTCGTACTCCGTATTGGCGGCAAAGATGATGATAAGGCTTTCAAAGTGAAGAACCTGCAGCGCTTCGAGCAACGTTTGCCACATGCATACTTTTGGGGCAGCATGGACTCCCTTTAGTCAGGACTCAGGAGTCTCGAATACGCCGCACGGTTAATACACAGATAGGTAACAGAATCATGATCGCTTTATTACACTTTATCACACTACAGCATACTTTGCGTCTTCCTGATTTCACTTGTTTGTCTTGGCGGAGTACTGCGGAAGCATAGTATTATATAAAGATTTCCATTTCAGGAGCTGTGTAGCTATAAAGATTGTCCAAGCCCAAAATGGAGAATCTCGGGTATGGGAGCCCCGTCTTCCTCAAATTAGGTATTTACAAGATTAACAAGATTTCACAACCAAAAAAGGGTGTGTCGCTTTGTACAGAAAAAAGAAAAGAAAAGCAGGTTGGGGGGATATAAAAGCCGGAAGGGGAAGCAGCGGCCGGTTTTTGTTGGGGTGGCTGAATTGAAGCATATTAGACGGTGGCTTCGGGAACGGTCTCGTTGTTGACGAAGCCGCCCTTCTCGCCCTGGGCCAAGCCAGCAGCGAAGGTCTTGGTCGGGCGCCACTTGGCCGAGGTACGGGGAGAAGACTCCTCCATCATGAGATCGACCTGCTCGAGCGACAGACCCTTGGTCTCGGGCACCAGGAAGTAGGTGTAGACGAAGGCACAGGTGCAGAGGCCGAACCAGACGTAAAACACGGACGAGACAAGAGCGTCGACCATGTAGGGCGTGATGACGGCAATGATGCAGTTCCAGAGCCAGTTGGAGGCGGTGGACAGGGCAACACCGCGGGATCGGATGGGCAGAGGGAAGATCTCACCAATGACGATCCAGGCACCGGGACCCCAGGTGGTGGCAAAGGAGAAGATGAAGATGGCAATAAAGGCAATCTGGGCGTTGACGGCCTTGACGTTGTCGGCAGCAGTGCCGCCGGGGACGGTAGGGTCAGGGTGGCTGTGGTTGAAGCCGACAGTGACACCGACGGTGGCGACGATGAGCTGGCAGATCAACATGGAAAGAGCACCCCAGAGCAGGAGAGGACGGCGGCCCCACTTCTCGACGGCCCAGAAGGCAAAGGGCGTGGCCAGGGTGTTGACAATGTTGAAGACGACAGACATGAGGAACTCGTCTTTCACGGCACCGGTGGACTTGAGGAAGGGCGTGCCGTAGTAGAAGATGAAGTTGACACCAGTCCACTGCTGCATCATCTGGAGCGAAGTGCCCAGAATCGTCTTGCGCAGGTTGGAGTTGGACTTCCAGAGCGAGCCCTTGAAGCAGGCCGCCCAGGTGCCGAACCAGGTGGTCGAGGGAATAAGAGCCTTCTCGTACTCCTCGTTGGCGACAATCTCAGCCAGCTCGTACTCGACGTACTCGGACTGCTCCGGCTGGCCACGGAGCTTGGCAAGAGCCCCGCGGGCCTTGGAGAGCTTGCCGCGCTTGACAAAGTAACGGGGCGAGTCGGGCAGGAAGACGATACCGAAGCCGAGAATAGCAGCCCAGATGAGCTGCAGACTGATGGGCAGACGGAAGGCGTTTTGCGTTTCCCACGAGGAGGTCTTGTAGGTAATGCAAGCGGCGATGAGCAGACCGATCGTGATACAGAACTGGTAGCCGGCGACGAGGGCACCACGGACCTTGCGGGGGCACTAGAACGTATGGTTAGTGATTTCTGTTGTTCGTGTTTCGGAGGAGGGACGCAGACTTACAATCTCCGACATGTACAGGATAACAGTGGCAGACTCCAGACCAGTACCGATGCCGGCAATCAGACGACCGATGACAATCTCAGCGTAGGCATCACCACCAACACCAGTGATAATCTCAATGACCACACCGATGGTGTAGATGACACAAGCAAGAATGACGGTCCACTTGCGGCCAATGTTGTCGGCAAAATCACCGGCAGACAGGGCACCCAGGAAAGTACCGACGGACATGATGGAGACAATGAGAGACTGGTGGCTCGAGCGGAGCGCCGTGGCCTCGGGGCCCTCGATGGCGTGAATCCAGACCTGATCCGTTAGTCTCCTGAGTATCAAATCGAGTATCAAATTGATTATAAAATTAGTCTCAGAGGAAGAGTACGCACGTTCATGGCATCGACGTTGCCAATGTAGCCGGTATCGTAGCCGTAGAAGATACCGCCGACAGCAGCGAAGGCGCACATCAGGTAGGCCTTCCAGGTGACAGGCGCCTCGATGCGCTCAATGTCGGATGTGGCGGCGAGGTCGCCCACGTGGGCGACCGAAGTCGTATGAGGGATCTCCTCGGTCTTAGACGCCATGATGATGGTGATGATCAAGAAACGGCCTTTGGAGGAACTGCAGAAAAAGAAGGAAAAGAAGAAGGCCTGGGTCCACGAAAAGACCGGGGAAGGGATGTTTATATATAAAAAAGACGGGAAGAGACACCAGAGACGGCCAGAGACGGCCAGAGACTGTCAGAGTCTGGAGACTGGAGACTGGGGACTGGAGACTGGGGGACCCAAGCTCTCAAGAAGGGCCGAGGATCAACACGTTCGACACGGGATGGTAGGGGTCACTGACCACGCATCAACGCACGGCCATGGTGTGTCAAAGAAAATAATAAAAATATAATATAAAAAAAGAAAGAAAGAGACATGTGCACTACAAAGTACACATACGGAGGTACCGTCGCAGTGGGAGGCCGGTCGGACGCGTTTCACTCGGCGTCTTTTCTCACGACTACTGTGTGCCAGTGTGTGTACTATTCACTAATACCGCCGGCATCTACCGCCGACATCTACGATGAACACAATATCCACAAGCCACGAGTGGACACAAAAGGTTAAAGAGAAAAAAAAGAAGAAAAAAAAGAAAAAATACGAGTATCGTTGCCAATCGTCGACAATCAAAGACAAGGAAGCTATCCAGTCAAGACAGTCTCAGCCCGTCTCACGCGATCCAGGGATCCACAGAACAGCGTGTGGGTGACTCCCACGACTCCCAACCGTCTCCAAAGTTGGGGATAGTGATGTGAGAATGTGGTGTCGTGGATGCTGAATGGGCCTATGGGATCTGGTAGTCTGGGGAGAAGAGCGGGATACAATGGATCGACGTCGTACTTGTCGAATAAGGACCGAAAGGACGTTTTTGCGCGTGTGGAGACAAGAAAAGAAAGAAAGAAAGGAGGCAAGCCAGAGACACCATGAGGAGAATGAGACAGGGTCTTGCGTGAGAGTGAAGAACTTTTCATACAGAGATACGTCGTAGTGAGAACAGAGCTTCCGACTTCCGATCATGGAGGACGGCCAGAACAACACGGGACCATGATTTGTGCTGTTGGTCTGTTAGTCTGACTCTAATTACAGTAATTGTACGAATAGTGAGGAGTTCTCCAGGGACTGGAGGACACACGTAACGTTAAACTATGCGCATGCGTCTGGGGCTTCTTCGGCGAGACTCTGCAGGGACCGGCCAAAGTCAGCGAGGCCCTGGCCCGGGCCATGCTTTATTTCCATTTTCCATTTTCTACTTTCTACTTTTTTGTTACTGAGTAAACATTACTCCCACTTTATTTTTACTTGTGGCGACGGGTGACAGCTCAATGACAAGAAAGTGGACAAGCAGTCGATAAGCATTCGACAAGAAAAGGACAAGAGCGTCGACCAAAATCAAGCATTTTTACGTATGGAGAAAAAAGCATCTGACAAGGACACAGTGAGATAGTGTACATACAGAGCGGGGAACACGATGCAGGTAACAATAAAACAGGGCCCAATGCAAGTACTCTTCGGCCCGGAAATTAAACAGGAGGAGAAAATATCGGGGTGAAGAAAAAAAACAGGCAAAAAGAGAGAGAACCAGACAAAAGCAGGAGGCTGAAAAAATTGTTGATTCCATAACATGACCACCTTCTTTGATCTCTTGCAGTGGGAGAGTGGCAATGAGCTTTTCAACTAGTGATTCTGGCTGTTCTGGTGTGTCTGTGTTTTCTGTGTTTCTTGTGTTTCTGGTGGCCGTCCTTTAATGCAGTGAGGGGGCGCGACGGCGGCAAAAGAGTCAGGAATGTCGAGGTTTCCTTTTTCAATTTCTATTTTTTACTAGGTGGACAATACTCATGTCGGAGGATTTTTGCATCCTTTATCGTTTTATGAAATTTGTGCACATAAATCTGGCACGGGTGTGTGAATGTTACGCCCCCCAATGTACCTCGATGCACCTCTGATGCAGTAGCCAGCCATTGTTTACAAAGTACGTCGTACATTCGCTGTAATGTGGCTGGACGTCACACACAAAACAGAGAGCTCGGACAATACGGCACGCAACAGGGCCAAGAGTTGGAGGCGTTCGGGAGGGTAAGGTTAGGCTGAGGGACAAAGAGCAAAGAGCAAAGAGCAAAGAGTACATCGTAAAGCGACAGCGCACCAAAATACCGCTTTGGAGGATTTGGGAGCGGCTTCCCAGGCGGCGCCACACCGGCCTTGGCGTGGAGGAATGCCTTTTACATGCCAGCATGCCCCATCTACAGTATGTACGACGTACGGACTCACAGAATACCCATGGAGGCGGCCACGAGGCCGGGCCGGGATGAAACATCCAACAGACAGCAGACGACGTGCTCAAGCTCGTGGGTATTGTACTGGAAAGACAGACTCAGAAAAGTACAACCGCTGGTGGACGACAGACTACAGAAACATTGAGACATTCTCTTCACCAAAAAAGTTCTTTCTTCGGTGCTTTGCCCCATTTCAGACAAGTGGCCCTGTGGGCGATCGGCACTCGTTCCATGGGGGCTCCATGGGGCCTCCATGCTTCTGGTGAAAAATCTGTTGCGACTCTGGGGAGCGACATGGGATTTTGTGGGATCTTTTTGGGTTTTCTTCTGGTGAGATTTGGCGGTTTGTTTCTGTGCTTGTTTAGGTTGTTTGTGTGCTTGTCTCAAGGCCATTGGCTGGCGTTTAATGATGGAGCAAAGAACAGGTTTTCGACGCGTCAACTGGGCCGGGCCTCTTCCTTTCTGGGCATCTGGGACCCTCTCAAGCCTTATTTTTTGGCCGAGTTTGCACCGTGCCCACCCCACGGGACCACATGGGAGACCCCTCCCTGGTCTCCCTGGACAAGGGCTGGACAAGGGGAATAAGGGGCCCCCGCAATACGAAGTAAACCGTAGCCCTCTCCGGGGCCAATCACCTGCCCGAAAGAGACAACCTTGCCGATGGGACAAAGCAGCAGACAGAATTTGGAGAGAAAGAAAGTCGAGCCAGTCTGAACTCGTCTTGAGGCCAGGCAAAGAAAGGAAAGGCCAAAAATAAAAAACAGGGCCGAACGGCTGCTGCACACTAGTGCAGACGCCAATGCACATCGGACGCCGGCATACGGCCTTGGAAGCGCCGCACGGCCGACCCCCTTCCTCCTTTACAACATCAACGACGTCTTGCAACTGGCTTGCAAAGCAAAGAACAGACGAGCAGACGATGTGTCTTTGACGCCACCTACGGCATACTGAGTACACGACACTCCGCGCGTTTCGTCCACAGCTGTCAAAGCTGTCAAAATGAGAAAAGGGGTCAAAGAGATGAAAAGAATACGGAACCAAACACGGAGTACGGAGTATTTGCAGTAGCATTGGCCTGTGACAGACTGTGACTGTTCGGGGGACGATAAACCCGGAACCCCGATGTTCCATTCAACGTGCACAAAAAATAGTTGCCTCTTTTGTACGCGGAGCTCGCTCTCGCTATCCAATCGAGCCTATCTGAGTAGTCCATATTCTCGATACAAAGTACACCGTATTGTGCTTATGTGCACTGGCTGACTGGGTATCTCAGCAGACTACAATGTCAACTGACCAGCTAATCCCAGACTTTTGCATCCATGTGCCGCTGACTGCATCCTGCATCCCGGTCCTGCAGGTATGTGTATGTATGTATGTACAAGGTATTGTAGACTTGTACAAACTACGCCGTATTTCCGTAGTCAACAACCTTCACATCCATCACACTGTTTAGAGTAGATCCAAGTGTTCTTTCTGAAATATGCTTCTTCAAGATACACTTTGTCTCTCCACCCTGCAACCCACCCTTCCCACTTTCCCTTTGTTTCCCTTCTGCAGCTTCTTCGTATTCTGTTAACCTTAAATTCTGGTGGAAACGAATGCAAGACGGAAAGACAAAAAGACGAAAAAAAAAAGAAGAAAAGAGACAAAGATCGGCGGTCTGTTCATAAAAACCACAGGAAGCGTGAGAATTTGGTCGTTCGAGATTCACAGCTCGGCCCATTTTTCAAGCGAGAGGGGATCGATGACTGAAAATCTGTCGCTCTTGGCCCCCAAGATTGACTGATGTGCACTTCGTATTGAGGGGCAGTGCGACAAGGAACGTGATGAACCACGTGGATATAATAACGATAGACATCTTCAACCGTCGTCTGTCTTGCATTCACGATACGCGGACTCGCACACGATGGAGCCAGAAAAAAAATTCGCGTCCCCAGATATATTCGGCGGTAATGTACGTAAGAGACGTGCTTGTTGCAGCTATTCTCGAAAATAACAAAGAAAATTTTCAAGCATAGTCGCGAATACTATTTAATGAAACTGGAACGAAATGATGTGTGGATTGCTACAAAGACGCAGTGGCCCACAGAGAAGGTGCGATGGACTCCTACTGAGATCGAGTCGGCCCGGTGCTGAACGGACCTGGCCGTTTACAGTATGGCAGCGATGACTACCCAAATGGCAGGAGCGAATAGCGGCCTTCCCTACAGCATGTACCCACATTATTAGTAACATATAAAACGCTAATAAAACAAAATAATCTACGCATACGCATAAAGTACCGAGTGTACATAGACACTTCTTTGGCACTGCCTTTGGTAACTGTCCTTTGGTACTGCCCTTTGGTACTGCCAACATATCCCTTTGGTACTGCCATACGACGTATACGCTGCAGAATGTGCAAAGAGATACAACAAGTGTCAAGAGTGTCGTTAAAGTTGTTTCTCGGGAGGTAGGCATGCAAACCCAGTATACATAATATCGGACTCCTCCGAATGCGAGACTTTTCTTGTAATCTTACATTTCTTATACTGTGATATGTGATTCGCCTTTCGTCCTCCAAACCTCCCAAGGCTTTTAATGACATGTGAGTGAAGACCAAGAGAGACTAAGCTAATTTGTTCGTGTTATATAGAGTTCACAGACGACAAGACACGACAAAACACACTCAAGTATAAACAGCAGCGCTCGGCTCGGGGACAGCACTGGCGGGAGCGCCTGTCGTGATCTCCTGTACCACGTCATCTGCCTCGGCCTCTGGTGCAATCTCCTTCTTTGTTGTTGGTACCTCAACAACGGCCTTTGGTTTGTCGTCGTCACCCGGCTGCCAGGGCGGATCGCAGTAAATATATGGCGAGGGCATGTGCATCCAGATGAGCTGCTCGCAAGCGAGCTCGTCGGGGTACTTGTGGATGGCTGGCTAGGTACCGAACGCGCGGTAAAAGTTGTCGTACTGCGGACGCATCTCGGTAAAAGGAGCCCCTGGTATACTCCCAGTACTCGGGGTACCAGCCGGCATACTCCCAGTCGATGATGCCAACAATGTGCGCGTCGTCGTCGACGGGGGTGTTCTTGGGCATCAGGTCGGGCATGGGTGAACTTGACGGCGTAGTCGCCTTCTGGCCGGCTATGGACCTTTCCGACGGCCGGCCTGTCTTCCCAGTGCGCAAGGGGCCGCCCAAAACACAAATATGTGTGGAACGCGGTGACGGAGCCAAACGGGCCAGACGGATGGCAGCTGAGGCGGTCCTCCCAGTTGGGGCGGCCCAACGCCGAGACGATCAGCTTGCCAAACGACGACGACACTGGCTGCTTCATATTGCGCAGTTGCGTGATGATGTAGGCCAGCTTGCGGCCAAACGTGTCGGCCTGTATTGGGGTATAGGCTTTGTAGACCTTTGGGACGTGTATGCTCGTGTTCTGCTGCACAAACTCCATCGCTTCCAGCTCGTTGCTAAAGGCGCCGAGTTTGGCGATGCGGTTGCGCGGGAGGAAGTAGATGCGGCCGGAGTGCTGGCCGCCGCACAGCCATTTGGCCAAAATAATCTGCAACCGCAGACGCAAAGGGCTGCGCTGGCGTGAACGTTCAACGGTAGAGGAGGGAGGCTTCGTCGTTGCATGTGTTGTGCTGTGTGTCGATGGATGTGTTGAGGAGTTATAACGGGACTACAAAAACACACGGAACACGTGCCTCAAAGTCCCGTTAACACATGGGCTACGGAGTACACTTGGGCCAGCATTCGCACAGCGTTGAATGAGGTGTGTGTCGTCGCACTGCTTCTGGCTTAATAAACTGCAAACTGCAAGCTACAATCCCCTTCAGCCACACGCCCACTCCTAGTATAAAGACACGAAGGACCTGCTCATGCACCGAGACGACGCTGGGCGACACATGCGAAGACGGCTGTGATCACCATCACCAATGTCAATCCCCAAAGCAAAGCAAGAGTCTTGCCAGCGTCAACTTGGTCTCTTTGCAGTATGATGGCATCAGATATTGGGAAATATACGAGGAATACCACTCCATGGACATGCACATAGTTTTAAGAGTGATGGTGCGCCTAATGTAGCTACGTCTTCCGTATGTACGCACTTTTTTTGTTGAAGCTACGTACAATTCTGTGCTACAATATCGGGCTTGAAGTCGGGCTCAGAAGTTTACCAAGGAAATTTTCTTAAGCACAGTCGGAAATTTTGCTGTTCGGACTGAAAATCCTTTACATAGTTGAATATGAAAGGTGTATGGAAATGACATGGTGAAGAATAGGGGTAAAAACAAAGGAAAAGTAGATAAACAAGCCATTCAGGTTACTGCAAATCCCAACCAGACGCGAAATATGGAGACAAGATCCAGACAGTTAGGAAATCAGGCAAGCAACAATAAGTAACAAGATAAAAGAACAAGCCACACCTCAGTGTAAGTAAACAAAATATCCCTCTATAAACCCATATTTATTCTCCCAGAAACAAGTCAAAAACAAAAACAAACGCCGCTCCCATGCTGTGTCACTTGTTGATATCAGTATGGCTCCAGAGACATGTCGCCGTACGTACCCCATCCTGCGGGTATTCCCATGGCTTGGGCACTGCTCTGTGCCATGGCCTCGGCCGCCCGTGCCATCCGGATCGACTTACGCGGCTCCTCAATGCTGCCTTTGCAGCTTGGACAAGTCCACCCCCGTCCAGCAATGTCGACACGCTGCAGACATCGCGCACACCGCCACCACTCGGCCTCGGTCTTGCAGTTCTGTAGCTGTGTCTCCTGGAGCAGCTTCTTTGTCCGCTTGAAGTCGGCAGTAGAGGATGCAGCTGTTGACGGGGACAGGGAGTCAGGCCCACTCGTCGCGCCGGCAGACGACGAAGATGCTGCAGTATGGTTGTTGGCGTTGCTTCCACGCTTGAGAAGATCCTCGAGGTGGTATTCGCGCAGGTGTTCGCGGTAATGGTCTTTGCGGTGAAAGGGCGTGGCACTGCGCGAGCAATCAGAGTAGTCGCACAAGAAGCGCTCCTTCTTGTCGGCGTCGGTGTGAATATGCCGTATATGCCGTTCGAGATCGGCCATGCGTGTGAACACAGGCCCGTCGCATTCTGGCTGAGTGCACACAAATTTGTTCTTGCTACTGCTGTCCGATCCGCCCTTGGAGCCACTGCCTCTCCCACGCCCTTGCTTTGGTGACGGCTGCATGGTCTTGCGGTTAGGCGATATCCCGCTTGCGGTGTCATAAGGGCTGGTGCTTCTGTTGTTGCCACGGCTGCCGACATTGCTGCTCCGCCGGCTACCGAGACTGCCGCGTTTATGGCTGTGGGTGCTGCTGTCGCTTCTGCTGCTCTTGTGGGTGCCGCTCGCACTTTCACCGCTAATACCGATGATGCTGCTACCAATGTCGGTGTCGTTGTAGCTCGTGGTCACCACTTGCGGCACCTTTGTGTTTGCGAACCGCGCCGGCTTGGAGGAGTCTTTCATGGCTGGTGGCAGTTGGAAACCTGCTGTAGTCGAATCTAGAGTCGGCATGGACGGCCAAGATACAATAGACTGTGAGACGGCTGGGAAGCTGAAGCTGCTCGCCATGGCGAGGTCATCCGACTGGTATGCGATGCTTGGTGACAGACTATATGTCCTACGCAACGAAATGGAACTGTCAGCTCTCTCCATTCTTCTTTCTTCCGCCCACCACACAAAGTTAACAGCTCTACCAATCCAAATAGAGCAACGGTTTGTCTCAAGTTTGTTTTTCTCGTCTTACCTTGTGTTGTGGCTATCATCGTCGGCGTTGCTCAGGCTTCCTGAGAGCCATGAGTCGTGCGGAGAGGTATACTGACTCCGGTCTGTAAGAGGCGAGACGTCGTCGAATCCTCTGATGCTACCACCGCCGTTGTAACTTCCGTAGATGCCGTCGTTTGTACCCCTGCCGTCGGCGAAGTTTGGCCACGATAGCCCGCCAAATGCGGAAAAGTCGTGTGCACTTGGACTCGTGCTTGGACTGTGCTGTGCTGATCCTGCAACCGTCGCTGCATCCCCGACGTCCAGAAAGTCGCCAAAGTTGCTGCCGCTCAGGCTCGTGCTTCGAATAAAACTCCCTGTCTGTGGCAGGCCGCCGAACGCTGCCAAGGGAGACGTGCCGCCGGCGCTGCTCAAAGACAGCAATGGTGAGCCACCAGACGCTCGGCTGCTGTTGTCGAGCATCCCCGTCAGGTAGGAAGAGTCGCTGGATGTTGGGCTGGTAGTGAAGTTGATGTGTGATGGGACGCTCAGTGTTTGACTAGAGGACATAAAAGCGTCTACTGCTGCTGCTGTCGTTGCTGTATCGAATCCGGTCTGCGAGAAGCTGTACATCGCTTGGCCATCGAGTCGTAATGCCATGTTGTCGTTGTTGTCTTGTTGATGGTTCATTGTAGTCTGCAGAAGAACAAGTCTGAATATAGAGCGTGGGGGCGGGCAGTGTGTCTATATTTATTTCGTTTGATTCTTTGGCGTACCCTTTGTCAAAGGGATTCGTTTAAATTTGACGTGTTCCTTTTTCTCAGACAAAAGAGGCTTCCACCGGCGTGGGGTGAAGGGACGAGTTTGTCAAGGTAGCCTGCATCTGTATATATGCCAAGCAGCTCTTTGTATCGTGTGCGCCTCCAGTGTATCCCATGGAAATGACCTTCCTCCAAACTTTTCAGGCTGGGTAACAAAAGGCAGGTCGGATACCAAAAACTGCACCAAAATGAGGAACCAGCACGTCTGAATTCTCCAGCCTCAGAAAAGCAGGACTAGAAACTCGAAAACGAGGCTGAAAAGTGCCGTCTAGGTTGCACAAAAAGGCAGGAAAAGGCGGCCGAACCAAAACTGCGAGCTCGAAAGGGAGAGAGCTGTAGTTTTCAAAGAAAAAGCAACGAAAAGAGTAGAAGGAGCGGCTGAAAGGCTACCTGTCGAGAGTCGAACAATGAAAAAGCCCAGGCTGGTGAAGCTGGCTAAGGTGAAGCTGGTTTGCTAGCGAGGGAGAAGGTGAAAAAGGAGAGACGTGTGACTCGAAGATAGAAATAATACAAGGAAGAGAAGATAAAGGCGAAAGACTGATCAAGTGACAAAAAGAGGTCCGTAGGAACGACAAGAGTAATAGAGTAAAGAGACTTCGGGTTCGTGAGTTTTAAGTTTGAGGAGAGAAAATGATGATAGAGAACACTTCAGTCAAAACTTCAAGTAGGGCATGCACGACTTCGGATGGTGGAGGCTGGCGGTATGTGAAACTAATATGTTCTTGAAGCGGTTACCGCAGCGAGGAACGAGGAAGGAGAGAAAAGGAGATGGGGGTCAGGAGTAAATGAAGGCAGACACTGGGTCCTGTTGAAAGGGTGCTGTAAAGCAAAATAGGTGGAAGGGAGAGACAAAGGCTTGGATGGGGTCAAGATCAACACAGGTGGGTAACAAGCGAACGGCAAGTAAAAATAAGAAGGGCGTAGTAGAAAAAATGCAGGAAGCGGACCTTGATAATGTGTAAGTATCCAAAAGGCCAAAGAGTTGAAGGGGTAAAAAATGGGGTCTGAGTAAAACAAAGTAAAATAGAACAAGAGGGCAAAAAAGGGAAGCGCCTTACAACGAGGCTGACAGTACAAACCGTGGGGAGACACCACACAAAACGGCAAAGCGGCTTAATGTAGAGGAGGGCTGCACAAACGAAGACAAAAGATGCAAGACAAGGCCGGGTGGGCAGGTGATGGGTTGGGATAAATGGTGGATGGTGTTTTTGTTTTTGTAGCAGTTTGTTGCACAAAGAGTCGGATTAATAGAAAGACAGGACCGGGGTAACGAAGGGGAAAATGCTGGGGGACGGGACAACATCAAGAGATGCAGTGCGAGTGCGAGAGATGGATGACACGAGAAAGGGAGACCGAGGTTGAAAGAAAGGTGATCAAAAGATTAGAAAGCACTGATCGGCAGAGAGCTTCAGCATAGCTTTCTTCTTTTCCTTCCTTTGTATTCCCCCGTCTTTCTTTTTAGCTTTTGTTCTTGGGTGCTTTTTCTGCTTCTTCTCTCGTATGTAGTGCGGGATACGACCTGCAGGCACCAAGAAGGAAAGCCCTCAGCCACTGGCCCTAACCCGGAAAAGAGAGTGTTCCAAAAACGGGCGTGGATATTGGTGTTAGTCGGCCAGGTACTCCGTGTTCTGCGTGGGTTAAGTGGGATGTAGAACGGCCGGTACGGATCACACCCTAGGCTGAAGTAGGTTCCCGGGACTGTAAATCGAAAACAGATAAAAGAAAAAGAAGATTGGACAATGACAAATAGCCAACTGGCAAGTAAGAAGATTGAGAAAGAATGCAAAGAACACAAAAGTCTGCAACAAGCGCAATTGGAATAAATAGGCGCTTTGATTTTCAGGACTGCGCGTTACGCCAAAGAATCCAAACAAAATCCGCCCCCAATGTGGCTGGCTAAACAAACGATGTCAGATCATCAACAAAGACAAAGACAGGAACCAAAAGCGAAAAACAGAGAGACAAGGCAGATGTACGACGTATGCCGTCAGACACTGAAGCTCGGTTGACCGTATGGAGCATGTGGGCTGTGGCTGCTTGACGGAAGGCAAACAGCATGAGGCTGAACTGATTTTCTGATGCCTTTTGATGCCTTTTTTGCTGCCTTTCCTAGTCCCTAGCGGCTCTCTCTCCTGTTGAATGTCGCCCCTGAGTCGGCCCATCAATCTGCCCTTACGTCGACGATGCACTGTAACAAGCGGTCTGGAAGGCGACAGAGGCTCCTGAAGGTCAAAAAGGAAAAAAACAGACAGCGCCTCCATCTAGCAACAGCATCTTTTCTTGGCCGTCTTGGCACTAGGTCCGGCCACAGGGCACCATTGGAAGAGACGACATCTGGAAAAGAATAGTAACGACAAGGGGGGTGCATGGATGAGCAGGGAAGAGGCGTGGAAGGGGAGTGAAGGGGGAAAGAGGCTAGGTGACAAGTGACTTACATTGTGAGATATTGAGCTCAGCAAAAGCGGCCCCAGAAAAAAAGGCCGAAGAGGTGGTGGGGGATAGTCGTTTTGACCACGGCACATGTATGCACCGATATTATGTGTTTGTGGTGCAGAAACACGTGTGCATGTGAGGAAAGTAAAGAAAACAATAAGAGGAGGCAGGCAGAGCAAGGCCAATGACACAGCATATTTGAGGCCTCGTGGCACAGAGCCAGAACTAGAACCAGAGAGTCAGAACTAAGGACCGGGTGCGAACTGGCAGAATGAGAACGCCAGTGCCTATGGGAAAGGGTAGCAAGCAAAAATACAAGCAGATATGCAACAATAGACGGAAGGCAATGGTTAGAAACGGTGTTAATGGACGAGCAAGCACCCAAACGAGGCTGCTGTAGTCAGAGGGTGGGGAGGGAGAGACGTGAAGAGGCATGAGGGGGTAGTGGTCAAGGGGAGGGGTGTACAACATAACAAGGGGGTGCAAGAAAAGTGTAAAATATCTGGACCTACCATCACCGAAGAGGATGTTCGCTATTTGTCGAGGTCAGGAGAGTCCTTGTCAATATTGCAGAATATTTCCAAAAGAAACATCCAGCTCGTGCAGACAGGTAGCTAGTTGAGTCTGGGCCATGTCGATGAGGTAACTCAATTTTGTTGCCCCTCCTTGCCCGAAAGTCTTCCTTCTTTCTTCGTTCAGAGTGACATTTGGAATTCAAGTGTCATTCCACTATGTGGAACCGCCGACGATTTCTATTCGATACAGGGCCTGGCTGGTACTCATCTCGGGAGACAGGGGTGTGCTCTTTTGGACCCTCTTTCGACGTCTTGGGCCATCTTGGGGCTACTGAGTATTCTGCTTATTCTTTCGTCAGAAGTAAAGATGGAGCGCGCTCTCACTGGCCTGTAACGGGATGAGACTGGATGAGACTGGATCAGACTGAATGGGCGACGGCAAGGTACGCTGTAGCTTTCGAGAAAGAGGTGGAAACGGTCGGGCAGAGTGGGAACGGCGTGTGGTGGAAACAAAGTGGGCTCGAAACGAGAGAAGCGTAATAAAGCAAAAGGCAACACAAAATGGCAGCAAAAGAGACGGAATGGTGGGAAAAGGGGAGAGTTGAAAGGGAGGCCATCCAAAAAGGCGATGACGCAGGGCTGAGCCACCTCACACTGCCCCATTACGGAGCAGGTACGATGGCCACACCTTTCCTTTTCTTGCTACGTGCCTTCCGGATCCGCGGTAGCAGACTGCACACGGGCTAGGTTCTTTCTAGAACGAGAAGATTTTCTGTTTTGGAAGGCACGTTGTGGGCGCTTCTTTCTGTTTTGTTTCGCTCGGTCGGTGTCGGTGTGTTTCGAACTGGTTTTGGCCGACGACACGACGACTCGATCAAACTAGGCTATGGCAAACGTGACTGTTTCTCCGCACGCCGGTTCCTTCTCCTCGGAGCATATTGTCCCTGATTACGCCGCCGGCAGACAGGCTACGTGTTTACAAAGCTACACATAGAGCGAAAACCAGCGTATGTTGGGTACTGGGGCGAACCTTCCGTATTGAGTGCCGGTACCGTCATACGCCGTAAATCTGTAGATGTACCACGGAAGGCGCGATGGAGACCCAGACAAAAAAGAGGGAAGGTGTTTACGAGGTATTACGGCATATTATTGTTGAAAAGGCAATAGCGGTGGACTAAGGCGACGAGGAATCCACAAGGCCCGATAACATGACAATTGAGGAAAAGAAAGTGTAAAATGCAAACTCCGTACTTTGCCAGCACCCTCCAATAGTAATTTCCTGTGTGCCTTGCTTGGACGCCTAGCTGTCCGCCTTTTGACCTGGCCAATAATGGAATGAGCCAATGGTTGTGTTGCATTATGATGTTGCGGCGGCAGGAACGCAGGCACGACATTGGACCAACGGTCTGGTTTGGGGAAGGAGCGACCCCGGGACGATGCGGCCTGGGCTTCTGCAGATGGGATTTGTAGGTACGTACTGGTAGAGATGGCAGATTGAAGAAGGAAAGAACGAAGGATGGCTCGTGGGAAAGAAGAAAGAGCAACCGAAATGAAGTCACAGATACGTGAGCACAAACGAGACAAACAACCTCTCGAGCCCCCAAAACAAACCTAAAAAGTGACTCAACAAGCCCCTTCCAAGACCAGCAGAACCCACCCCAAAAGGGTAATTTCTGAGATGAACAACCGCGCGTCACAAGATGAACAAAAGCGGCTGCCACGTCGAGCGGCCCTGAGCACAGGCCCAGCGTGACGGAGTGGACCAAAAATAGATCTGTGAGGAAAATAAAACAAAATCTTCACAAAATGATGACTACCACTGAAAAGGCCAACACCTACAGGGCCGAGTTAAACGGAAGACAGCGGCTGGGAAACAAACTGTCGTTCGCTCCTTCCACTGGACAACAAGTCTCGTGGCTCCTTCCTGACGAAGATTCCAGCGCGTACTGAGTACTGGGTCGTTTTTGACTGTTGAACGGTTTGGGGGTACATACACTTGGAGGCACTTTGTGTCGGAAAGAACGATCCTCGTTCTCGAACATCTTGTCTCCTTCCGTGCAGGGGGTTGGCCGGACGGGACAAGGCTGAGCAACGCCTAAAAACGCTCCTAGTCCGCAAAGTGGGGCTAGCTTTGTATTGTGGGGCACAAGACAACTAACAAGAGCGAAATCGGGTTTTTTGGAGACGTCTGTGTGGTTCTCTTCATCAAAGCAGACAACGGAGTGAGGCTGTGCATCCGCGACAACAACGAAATCACACAAATCTCCCTCAAGTCTCCCCTTTTTTTCGCACTCTTTTCGCACTTAAGACTCTTCTTCCCCTTCTTTTTTTCTGTGGGCTAGTCCGGCTGGCCCATCTGCAGGTGCCATGTCTTCCATGTCCACAAATTCTAGGCAGCCGTCCAAAGACACGATGTGAATGGTGAGTTGTGCGATGTGAGTGTTTTCAAGTGTCGTCGTTTGGCCTTGATTGTCTGGTTGTCCTACTTCCTCTGGCCGCCTTTGGCCTGCTCTGCCCGCTCTGCCCGCTCTGCCTCCTTTTTCTGCTTCCTCTTCGCCCTCTCATCCATTCCTCCCCTCGTCTTCCTGCTGTCGCCTATCGTCGTTCAACCCCTCTTTTCGGACAAGTATCATCCTGCGCCATGCTCTGTTGGCATCGCGCCGCGTTGCCGTTCATGTGTGCGTGTGTTCGTGTGCGTTTCCCTCTGTCGCCATGTAAGAAAGTACAATGCCACATTACACCCCCCCTGCAGCTGGTCCTGCATGTGCCGAACAGTTAACCCCTATTACGTCGTCCAGCCGTATTTATCGTACATCTCGCTGTTTGCGCGTCCGACAAGACACTGGCATTCCTAGAATTAAGCATAAGGATAAGAATAGAAACACGGGCGCCGCCACTACTCGATACATGCGCTACATGCGCTTTATGAAGCCCAAAAGGGACACGAGGGACACGGGGCAACGAGAAGGGGCCTGGATGATGACGACGCTTCAGCTCCGGAGTCTAAAATCGCAGCAATAAAAAATAATAAAAAAACGTGGAAACGTGGATGCAGTGCCGAGACGGAGAGTTGTCACACAACGATGCAAGTGAGATGGCTTCTGGGGAGAGGATAGGAGTAAAAGGGAGGACACCAAAAACTCAAAACACGGAGTAGTGGTCTTTGAGCGGAACGTGAATTGTAATCCGGCAGCAGCCTGTCAAGAATCAATTAGTGGAATATGCAAACCTCGGGAGAAACAAGGCAGAAGAAAGGCGACAGGAAAATGTGCAGTTCTACATCCGAGAATCACCTTGTATCACGCCTTGCGACGGACCAGTGAGGCAAGGCTCAAACTCATGGGAGTGGCCATCAGGAGTGTCTCAAAAGTCTGGTATCTAAGTAATTTGTGCATGAGACGGCTCATATATCCCTCGTGCAAAAAAAACAAAGATGAGGCTTCGAAGAGGTGCTGGGGACACCTTTTATTTTTGTGCATGTGATAGGTTCGTAAGTTTCTTTCGTTGTGCTTGAGAATCCTTTGAATAATTCATCGATTTTGAGATGCATGACCTACTGTGAACATGTTTCTATTCGACATGAAGTGAAGACGTTAAAGTTGATATCCAGATGTAAACATGATGAAGCACCTAATTGGTGTCAACAAACAACGACTGAAATCTTCAACTTTTAAAGATCTTTTATCGAAGTTAGAGACCTTGGAAAATATCAAAGAAGGCCTTTATGTTCTTGTTATTAATAATATGTATATTATTATTCTATGCTCTTTTTGGGTATAAAAATATATGTTGAAAGATCAAGCCGAAAACAAACAAACTCACTTATTGTGAGCCAAGGGGCTTCTCATAACCGGACCATCTCATGTTCTGTTTACAACTTCGCAAGGCAGAATAGAAACACTCTGTGATACTGGATCTGCAAGCCATAGAAAGTGTGTACGCAAATTTGAAAAGATGAAAGAAATGCGAAAGATAGGGACCGGACAGGGTACCATGCTAAAACCTGCGAATCTGCATGTGTCGCCTCACATCTTGATTTTGTTGAGAACAAAAATGACAGGCGCAATAGAAATGGTAAGCGAAGAAAGAAACAAGAAAGGAACTAAACGGAAAAAAAAAAGGTCCTTGAAGAATGGAGATTCGCGAGTGGTTCGCGATGAGTCGAGGTCCGCATCCGGCGTGTTTTTGGTGAGCCGCCGGCAAATCCGAGTCGGCCTAGACCCCGGATATCAAGTTGCACTTTGAAAACTTTGAGCCTCAACACTTTCCCCTGTCATTACTTTGCTTTGAAACATTCGCCTCGCTATTTCTCTGGACGAAATGATTTGTTTTGTTTCGGCGGCAACTACCGAGAAGGCAGACAGTCACCCACAAGGCACAAGGTGCGCATCGAAGAAAGAAATGAAAAGAAAAGAAAAACAAGGCTTACCATGTGCAATATGGAGATTTGCCAAAGAACGGGAGCAGCCTTTGAGCGCGGCCAAAGATAGGAAAGGTAACGCCGGCCCTCTCTCACGATCTAGGCACAGAGCCGCAAAGACAGACAAAACAGTGGGCAAGGCTGCGCCGATTAGCCACCAGGAACCGCAAAGACCACAAAAGAAGACGAAACAATTCCCCAAAGACAGACACTTTGTCCTGATTCGAACAAAATAAGCGAGAGGCCATCGACGGTGGGACTCGGTGGCTCCAACGGCTCGACCACGGTTCGCGATAGTTTCCATGACACGATAACCGATGACAGCCGCCGCAAGATCGGACGAAGGAGTCAACGGCAAGAGGGAGGCAAGCAGCTAGGTCTAGGCGCCAGTCCATGTGGATAGATGGACACATGGCGACACGCACAGAAACAAATGAAGAGTCGATGCTGTGTGGGCAGTTATCACGTCACGAGAGGCATTTTCACGGCACCTGATGGAGATGGTTTTGTTTGGCAAAACATGCCAGTTTGTAATATTGAACCACACCGTCTCTTTCTCCTCTGTTGATAGGCAACAAAGGGGGTAGACGATGCAATTTAATTAAGAATAAGAAGAGAAACCAGAGTAACGTAGAAACAAGCAAGCACGACCGAAAAAAAGCAAAGAAGTGGGAAGACAGAAAAACGCCACTTTCCCATTGCCCCCTTGATTACCCTTTCTCTCAATAGCAAGAAAGAAATAGTAGCAGCACGATAAAACAAAGACCAGTATTGATCAAAAGCAGGAAAACAAAGAGTAACACCAGCATAGCTAGGAGTCATAGCTAGGAGTCAAAATGACAGAGACTGCCCAACGCACATCGCCCAAGCGCATCTCTCGGAGGCTCTATGAAAGCCTGTAGAGAAGAAGCACGTAGCCGTACGCCGGGAGACATCAAGGACGAAGCAATAATGTGTCTACGGACAGTTTACACATCGTCTTCGAGGAACTTGTAGACAAACTTGAAGTCCGCCTTGCGTCTGTTCATCCTAGATAGGAGAAAATCCAATGTTAGCAGGGGTGTCGAATTAAGGTGACAAGTGAATAAAGATGGCGGGAGAAAAAAGAAAAACATACCAAGTGCTCTCGTAGTCGAAGAACCGGTACGTGCCCTGTTCAAACTCCTCCGTAATGCTCTTGGGCTCTTCGTGCCGTTGAAACCATGTCTGATATTGCTTGTGGAAACGCCAGCTCATGTCTTTCAGAGCCTTCGCGGCTAGGTACTGCTGGTAAGTTCCCTGCTTGTAGTAGAACACGTAGAAGAGCGTGTCCGGGTCGATGCGGTTGTACAGCCGGGGGTCGTCTAGCAGTGGTAGCGGCTCCTGCGGGTAGTTGGACGTCGAGTTGTAGCGGACGTCTGGCACGTACCGGCGTGGCGGCTCCGAGTCTGTCACATCCGGAGGGCTGTTGGCTGACGCCAACAGCTGCTGCAGATCGGCTGCCGGGGTGATGACGGCCGGCCGGGTCTTGGTCACCTCAAACGAGTCAACAAGGTCCTGCAGCGACGCAGGCAGGTGGTAGATGGACTCCTCGTCCCGACGCTCCTGCTCTTCCGCGGCCGAGGCAGCAGCCTCTGGTGCATGCTTGGTGCCAGTCGTGAAACCGTTCGTCTGAGACTTGCTTTGTGCCTCTGTCTGCTCCGCGGGTGCCGGTGTTGCTGCAGATGCTGCAGCGGCTGCGGCTGCCGCCGCTGCTGCCGCCGCCGCCGCGTTCTTACCGCGTCTTGTTTGCGGGGCATCTGACTTGGCTGGAGCCGCAGAAGATACCGCTGAGGAGGATGCAGGTGCTGCCACGGAGACAGCTGGCGAGTAGGACTTGTCGGATTGTGCGGAGGGCTGTGCGGGTGTCGGCTTGGGCGAGTTGGCGGCACTGGCAATCTTGCTTGCTTGGACAGCCGGAATCGCCGCGGCTGCCGGTGGCTGGGCAGAGGACGTTGCAGGTCCAGCACCTCCCACCGGTGGCGGTAACGGCGCAATACCGAGATTCAGCTTGTCGCTTGCGGCAGCCGCGGCAGCAGCTGATGCGTACTTGAGGCCCTCGCCCGCAGGTCGTGTTGGTATGGAAGCGGGCTTCATCGTCGACGCCAGGGAACCGTTGCTTAGCGTCGGCAGCGGTGTATGCAGCGTCGCAAGAGCTGGTAATGGCGACTTGAGCTGTGCCGAGGGTCTCCGTCCAGATGTCGCCGCTTCCACGCCTGATTGTCGTCCCTTGCTTGAGGCGGCTGCTGGTGCTGATGGCGGGACCACCGACTTGGTCTCGATCTCCGGGGTGTCGCCTTGTATTGAGGTGTTGTCTTGCGACGAAACCTTGTCGTTGTCGATGTTCATGCCAAAGGCGTCTTCGTTCTCCTCGAGGTTCAGGTCATCGTACATGGTGTCGTCTTCCATGAAGTCGCTCTGCATGTTGTCGGTGACGTAGTAGCGTATGCTCTCTTCGAGATCCGCGACCTGGTCGACGTCGATACCGCCGTTCTCGAGTGAGCGGCGCATCAGCTCCAGCTTGCCCTGGTGCCACTTATGTCGCTCAATGGTGCGTTCGATCTGCGCCATGCGGTCGGCCTTGGCGCCGTGCATCTTGCCACGCTTCATAGTCGCCTGGATGGCCTCGCCCTCCGCCTCCAGTATCTCGATCTGTTGCTCCAGCTCGTCGACCTGGCTGCCGATGAACTCGCCCTTGGCGACCTTCGCCTGCTCCTTGGGGTCAAGTTTTGTCGCGGCGGACAGGCCTTCTTTCGAGTACGCTTTTGTCTTCATGGCCTTTTCTACGGCCTTGAAACGTTCCATTTGCTGGGGAAAGGGGAAACAACGGTTAGCCACGGAGTGTCGTCAATACCATCTCGCCGCGTTGCGTCGCACGTTGGCAGCTTACAGTCTCAATCAACCTGCGGTTCTCCATCAAGGGACTCTTGTCCTTGATCTCGTTGCCGGCCGCCCATGTCTTTATCTGGTCGCGCAAACGTTGCAGCTTCTTGATCTCGCGCTTCAGGTTGTCTTCGAGCTTCTCTTTCTGGGCCGGATTATTAGACTGCTCTATTTTCTCATAAATGGCGTCGAACTCGGCGACGCCTTCGGCCACTTTCTTGAAGCATTTGTCGACCTCCTGCTGGAGTTTTCGTGCTGCCATGGTGTCGGTAGATGGCAGCCGTAGCTAGGGGGGGGAAAGGGGAGGAGGGGATAATCGATATCGTAGGTGAGGTCAAGGTGAGGAACAAAAGTTGCGACAGCCGAGTCTGGGTGTGTCCAGCTCAGGTGTCGTCTCTCGTCGTCGCAACGTTGTCGTCGGGTGGAAAAAAGGTTGGCAGGGGCCGGGAGCTAAGGGATGCGCGGCCGTCGTTCGTCGGCCGTGTGTGTGCTTTCGGCAGAAAGCTATCGTGTTCCTGCTTGATTTCTCTGTCGAGGGTTCGATGGCGTGTGTGTAGAAGGCTCGTGGCTGTGGCAGGATGGATGAGATGAGACTGATGCGTGATGCATGCAGTACGCAGTAATCGATAATCTGTACGGATTACAGTTCACGGGTGATTGAAGTGTCAGAAAGGTGGTCGCGGAGTAACTAGCCCGCCCTTTGTTGGTGCTTTGGAGCCTGTGGGAGCAGGTGATTCGGTGGTCTTCAGATTTTTCGGGGCAAAAGAGCATTAGGTTCAGTTTCGTTTTCCTGGTTTCTGGGAGGTCTCTGGCTTTCTTTCTTGGGCCAGTAATCAGTGCCACAGAGGCCACAATTGGAGTACGTACCAGGCGACCTGGCACTAAAAAATGCAAGTGGGAGGCGAACAAAGGCCGGCCGTAGAGCTTATCAATAGGAGATACTGCCTCGCTGTGTCGTGGTAGACTGCTGTTGGCCTGCGAGCGAGGAGGTTGAAAATGTGGCCAGTGCGAAAAGTGAGGCCGTTTGAAAGGATGTGGAGATGTTGGCATAGGGAGGAAAGACAGAGTACGAAGTATGCGTACAGACAGCAAGAGAAGGAAAGGAGGCGGACGTATGTCTCTTCTCACTGGTCAGGCGCGATGGAGGAGCAACCAGCCTGCAGCAGCAGGAGCAACCAGCGAAACAAAACGAGGCACGGCGGCAGGAGCTGGGCAAAAAGTGGGGCACCCGTCACAAACTTGCAGGCGGCTGCCCGCTGGAGCGGGTTTTTGGCAGTTTTATTTTGTATTTATTTTAAATGAACGTATAGTCACGTGATGTCTCAAACCTGGTATCTGGTACCAGCTCGTTGAGAAGGCATGCGAGAAAGTCAGATGCTTGCTTTTTGTACTGTAACTTTTCTACTTGTTTCTATCGCGTCTTCGAGTCATCGCAGCGTTCTTTACAAGAGTTGTGACCTGCTCCGGTAGAGACCCTTTGTGACAATAGCAAAAATGGCATTGTACAGTTATCAAATTCGCAGTCACATGACTGTCCACTCAGCCTATCACATGCGGTATAGCGCTCAAAGCTCCGCTGGACACAATCTGTAGGGCTACAGGAGCTTGTCCGAAGCGCTGTAATACAGTGACCAAAGTACTTCCTGTAAGATGAAGCTTCTCTTGCGTGTTGTGCAATTGCAACATTCACATGTGCGCCCACATCTGGCACAGTAACGAACAATGAAGGGTGAGTACTGTCACCTGACTGTTTAGCCATATTCAGTAACACTAATACATATAGCAATCCTCCAGCGCGTGTTGTCGGCGTCGGTGACGGTCGAAAAAGAGCTCGTCTCGTCGATCGGCAGAGGCGTTTTGGTCTTTGCGGCCGTGGCTCCCGGCGATACAGAGAAGGATGTGGACTCGTTGGCAGCCAAGGTTGTGAATATGCGGCTATGGGATGATGATGAGGGTGGAAAGGTAAAGCAAATCCAGTGGCTGCCGTGCATGTTTGCTTGATACTGACATCAGCAGTGGAAGAAGAACGTCCAAGATATCGGCGGCGAGGTCCTTTGTGGTGAGTACAAACGTCAAGACAAATGGTCAAACGGCCTCGTCTTCTTACTGACTACATAGTCTCCCAATTTACACTCCTGGCGTCGACCAAGAAGGGCAACAAGCCGTCCTTCCACGGCGCTCTCGGCGGCGACGAGGCCCAAAGGCTTTACAACTACTTTGTGCAAAAGGTCCGCGAGAACTTTGCAGCCGACCGCGTCAAGGACGGCGTGTTCCGGGCCATGATGGAGGTCGCTCTGGTCAATGACGGCCCGGTGACTCTGGAATTAACATCGCCGGCAAAGCCAAACACATCCAAAGATGCAGCAAAGGACTCAGCGTCGTCATGACGATATATGCGTATGATGAAAATGCCAAAGATGCAGAGCAATTAAATGTCCCTACCCAACAAGCACATAATACTCCGTACAACAAAAATACAAATACCAAACTAAATATATTTATATACGCATAGACAGGACAGCCCATCATCAACGGGATGCCGTGAGGTTGTACGCAGCATGGAATAGGTGTGAGGCCATGGGGCCACTGAGCCAATGCCAATTCCTGTGCCTGGTCGTGCTTGCCATTCTTGGTGGTCTCGGTGGTCTGTCGGTGGTGATTGTGTGCCTGCCCCGCGCCAACCAATTCACACCAGCTCTCTGATTCAAAGGGAAGGAGCTTCCCTCATAGCCCCACTTCCGCAGCTTCCTCTTCTATTTCGAGCCTATGGCGTTGTCTAGAAGCTTCCACTCCAAACATTTTTACGACGAGCCCTTTTGACTTTCGTGCAGTTCCTGTCCGGCAGCCTTTCAAGATCCAAACGCAAGACGCAAGCACAAAGCTGAATTCCGAGACCAACCCCACAGAAGCGTGAGAGCAGAGCGATAATTCTCGTAGTCCCGTCAGTACGCCGATTTCGAACTTAGGCAGCCAAACAGCCAAACAGCCAAACAGTTAGAAAGAGGAGCGGAGCTCTCATTCTTTTTCTCCAATTCAACCTCACCTCTTTTTTTTCCTCTCTCTTTTCTCTCGCAACCACACATCTGCACAGCTCTCTCTTGTCACCTCGCTTCACTTCACCACCTCACACACACACACACCACATTCACAATGGCCGACTCTGCCAAGGCCCAGCGCCCCCGCGTCTTCTTCGACATCCGCATCGGCAACAAGACCGCCGGCCGCATCGTCTTTGAGCTCTTCAACGATGTCGTCCCCAAGACCGCCGAGAACTTCCGCGCCCTCTGCACGGGCGAGAAGGGCACGACCACCGACGGCAAGCCCCTGCACTTTAAGGGCTCCATCTTCCACCGTGTCATCAAGCAGTTTATGATCCAGGGCGGTGACTTTACAGCCGCCAACGGCACCGGCGGCGCCTCCATCTACGGCGAGAAGTTCCCCGACGAGAACTTTACGCTCAAGCACGACCGCCCCTTCTTGCTGAGCATGGCCAATGCCGGCCCGGACACCAACGGCTCCCAGTTCTTTATTACGACCGTGCCCACGCCGCACCTCGACAACAAGCACGTTGTGTTCGGTCAGGTGCTGGCTGGCAAGTCGGTGGTCCGCCAGGTCGAGAACATTTCGACCGTGCCCGGTGACAAGCCCAGCAAGGACGTGACGATTGTGGACTGTGGCGAGCTCAAGGGCGACGACGCTATCCTGTCGGCAGACGCGCCCAAGCAGCCCGATGCGCTGGGCGACCCGTACGAGGACTTCCCCGAGGACGAGGCCGAGATTGGCGTTAGCGCAGCCGAGGCGGCCAAGAGCAGTGGCGGCGACGCATCAGCAGCAGCAGCAGCACCGGCTGCCGACCCCCTGGCCAGCCTGACGGGTGGCAGCACCGCTACGCTGTCGGCCGAGCGCATCCTCAAGATCGCCACCGACTGCAAGGGCTACGGCAACACGGCTTTCAAGAACGGCGACTGGAACACGGCGCTCGACAAGTACCACAAGGCCCTGCGCTACCTCAACGAGGACCCCGACCTCGACAGCGCCCCCGAGGGCACCAAGGCCGCTCTCGACCAGGTCCGCATCAGCGTCAACAGCAACGCTGCACTGATGCACCTCAAGCTGGGCGCCTGGCAGGACGCTCGTGCGGCCGCTACCAACGCGCTTGAGGTCCTTGGCATCTCCCCCGCCGACAAGGCCAAGGCACTCTTCCGCCGTGGCCAGGCACTGGTCAAGCTGAAGGACGAGGAGGACGCCCAGGTCGATCTGACCGAGGCCCACAAGCTGGCGCCCAACGATGCCAACGTCCTGAGGGAGCTGAACCAGGTCAAGGCGGCACTCAAGGCCCGCCGCGAGAAGGAGAAGAAGACGTACCAGAAATTCTTCTCATAGATTAGTCGGCGGTACACTGGACAGGAGAGAATGAAAATGGGTGGCAAAGGAGGGCAAGGGTTACAGAAAGAAAGCATGATTTCTACATAGCGAATGATGCATGGCGTTATGACCAATATGGGGAAGCTTGACAGCATGAGAAAAGAACGAGAAAAGAAAACAAAAGACGAAACGAAGATATGTATTTTTTATTAGAAGATCTAAACACTCAAACAAGCCACAAAGAAATTCTTACTGGGAAAGAACGGAACAAGGTAGCTCAAATAAAATGAAATTTATTAGCGAACTGATGACGCCTCTACTTTGGTCATGTGCGCATTTGAAAATGTAGGGATCTGGTGTACTCAACAGGCACTGTGTGAGTGTGAGTGTGAGTAATGGCATGGCTGTTCTCACACACGATGCTTAGATAAGTGAAGTAAATATGGCCACATGCAGATGCACTGGCTTACATCGCTTCACTGCGATGTACTTTGGGATGTATGCATCATTCACTCATTATTTTTATCAAAATCCATGTACCAACAGTCATATATCAATGTACACACTCTCCTTTTTGGTTCCAGAACTTAATCCTTTTTTTATCCTACATATCTTTTTTTTTCTTCTTTCGTCTCTTTCCATCTCCCCTTTCTCTTTTTACTCTTCCCCTTTATCACCACACTTCCCTCCCCCGGCCTCGCCTGTTTAAATACACTGACGAGTCTCTGTTCCCCTTCAACTTTTTTTTGATAATTTTGGCTATTGATACCGCCTCTCATCTGACCTGGTCTCCTCTTTTATATTTTTTCTCGTATTTGTTTTGTCTCTAGGTATACGCCATCTCAAGATGGCGGACCCAAACAATAACGGTAACCAACGAGGTCCGTGGCACTCAGCCATCGACAACAACAACAACAACAACAACAACAACAACAACTACACCACTGCCGTTGATAGCAGCAGCAGCAGCGATCCCCCTCCGACTCGTCGCCGTAACAACCCGTACGGCCCTCTTTATGTGACCGACCGTGAGCAGCAGCGCCAGGAAGAGCGTCTCCGGGCCATGAATGGTCATGGTCAACTGTCGTACCTCGCCAGCCTTCTCGCAGCCCGCGAACCAGGCGCTGCTTCACACCAACCGCAGCACGTGCAGCCGCCAATCCTCAACCCGCGACCCACCCAGGCGACCGTGAACAACAACACGTCATCCTCGTCCTCCACGGCTGCCGGGTCTGCGTGGCCGCCTCGTCGCCAGGACAGCGCTTCATCGTCGGGCAGCAACGGCAACAACGCCAGCCACCAGGACCTGTCATCCCTCCGCGAGACCATCGCCCACTGGCCCCTTCTCGTCGGCAACCACAACGAGATGACTTATCCGTTCTTTGAGAGCCTGCTACGCGAGCAGCAGCATAAACGTCAGCTGGGGCAGGAGGAAGAGCCTTACTTCTGCCAGAGACCGAGAGCTTCCCCTTCGCTTCTCGCACCTCAGCCCCCCACCAACATTGCCCCCAACGTTGCCCCCAACGTTGCTCCCACCCGCAACACATCCTCGTTTTCTCGCAAGTCAGTGTTCGCTCCTGACTTCGTGTCAATGAACGGCATCAACAACGGCAGCGTCAACGGAAGCAAAGTCCCAGCCACGATGGCCGCCTCTCGTGCCCCCCTTCAGCCCTGGTCGGACGCCAGAGTCGCCTTCTCGGCTGCGCACCTTGGCAGCGTCCGGAACAGCAAAACCGGCGTCCGTACCCCTGCGCCCAGTGTTTACGGCGGGGATGATGATGCCGCGACGCCCAAGGCATCTCAGGGACCCTCGGTGTTGTCTGTCAAGAATATACATTGGCGTCTGCCGCGGGGTATCATCGAGGACGACAACGGCAACGACGTTGTTAGTGGCGGCACCAGTAACACCTCCTCAGCCTCAACTCGCGCTCATAGTAGAGCGGCCACGCCGGACGAGAAACCCTCGCTGCTGCCGCTCAAGCCACTGCTCGCCGGAAGCTACGATAATGCCGAGCTTTGCGACGACGGCGAGGGCGAAAACGAAAACAACAGCCAGGAGCAGCTGCACGGCGCGGTGAGCGAGCACGCCGACTAGCGGTCTGGTACTTGCTTCACGCGTGCACGGCCACTCTCGCCCTTCCCCCCGCTCCGAGTGGACACAACGACACTACCCACGGCTGCACCCGTGAAGCCGGCCGATGCACAGGCGATTTCCGAGTCTGCTGGCCCTTCGGCGCCGGGCTTCGTTCCACCTGTCACAGGCTATGAGTTCGAGCTCAACCATGGCGGCAACCGTCTCGAACTGCGCCGCCAGAAGCATTGGGCACAGGCTCAGCTGAATTCGTGCAACGAAAACAATCGTTTCAAGCACACACAGACGACGGCATGCATTGTTGCCGTCAACGGGTGCATCGTCGGGCCATACCGCGCCGACAGTCTTCGATGCTTCGGAACCAACCCTGAGATTCCGGGTCTGCGGGTGACCATGACCGTAAACGAGGACGACGACAGCGTCGCCGGTCACGGAAGCGAAGACTCTGCAGCCGCTATGCCTGTCTTCCGCCGTGCCACGCTCGTTCTGCGTTATCAGATCATCATCACGCATCAGGCACGCGCCTTCCACCACCAAGGTCGCCAAGACTTCCCGTTGTACATGACGCCACAGTCGTCAGGCACAGGCTCCGCCGCCCCGACCACATCTTCTCTCGCCCGCCACTCCACTGGTGACAACGCCTCGTCGTCGTCGACGAGCACCCGTACTCGGACCAACACCGGGCAAAGCACGGCCAGCAGCACTATTGGAGACGGCACAGCCAGCACAGCTCCCTCGATCACCCATAGGTACAGCATCTCGTCGACGATGTCGAGTGCTTCGACCATTGCGTCGACCGCTGCATCGACTCACCACCAGGGCCGCCGTTACCTGTTTGCCAAGACCACGATCCCCCTGCGAGGTGGTGTTGCAACCCGGCCAGGCTACCGCCCAGTTGAGGCCGGTGCAGCTGCTGAACGTATCCGCCAGTGGGGAGGAACGCCAGACAAAGGTGTGTTTGGCAACTCGTGGCTAATCCATATGGCTATCGAGCCGGGCCACGTGCAGCACGAAATTTACCCTCAGACGATGGAGCAGGTCCAGCGTCTGACTTGCCATCGCAATGGCAGTGACTATGGCGGTAACACGCACGCAACTCAGACCATGCGCATGGTCAACGAGCACATAGAGAAGCTCGTGGCCCGAGAGGGTACCCTCTCCGTGATGCTGTCGAACCACATGACGCAGAAACGTATTGCACGCCAGTGCCCGGATCTGGTGGCCATGTGGGTGATGGCCCAGGAGAACCTGTGAGCTTTGGCATATGCCTGTCCGTGAGACGGAGAGAAAGATGGGGGGTTGTAGGAAATCAAGGGCAACTCTGTTGGAGAGCCCCATCTTATTGGATGGGTGATGTTGAAGCAGAAAACTTGTGGTATTTTGTGTGATACAGAAATATAGAAAACAAATCAGAAAAGAAAAAAAAAAGAAGAAAAAAAGAAAAAAGAAGAAAAAAAGAAAAAAGAAAAAAGGACCGGCATCGCTTGTTACTTCTGCTCGCTGGGATATCATGCATGCAATTTGGGTGCAACTTTCGGTGTGAAGACTCTCTCATGCTGCCGCCGTCTCTGCAGCAGCAACTTCAGGGGTTGGCGTTGTTGCAGCGGCTTCTGCTTTTTCTTTCTTTGGCTCAGTCGGCTCGGCTGTCGTCTTTTCCAGCCCGAGCACCTCCTGCAGCTCGTCCACCTCGGCATGGTCTCGCGTATTTTTCATGCGGTGACACCACGACACGGTCACTGCATTCTTGTCTGCGGAGTCTCCTGTGTTTTGAAACAAAAACTCGCCGCCCACCTGGCGCTGGTTACCCGACTTGAGTGCCAGACCACGAGGCAGCTGACGCAGGCCCTGGGCAATGGACCGGAACGAGGATGCCCACATGTTGGTGTGCTTCATGTACTTGGGCGGTGCGCCCAAGGCCAGTGTGCACACCATGCCGAACTCGTCGTAGAGACGGCGCGTCGGGTCGGCGTACACGGGGTATGCACACTGAGCGGCCTCGACGTACATGTCAATCAGCAAAGGGTCACCGCAACCGACGACGACAATCTGTGTCGGCGTGGGCGCCTTGGCGAGATCTGCAAGCGGGATGCCCTGCGACAAGATGCGAAGGTATTCCTGGCAGTTCTGGGCAGTTTGTTAGTGAACAGATCAATACGGCCCGGCGTTATACCATGTTAACAATACTCACTCCACAGAAAAAGTGCCGAACAAAGATGATGAGCGTCTGGCCCTGAAAGCCCTCGTAAAGGCTCTTGAACGTGTGTGATTTTCCTTCGCGGTCAAGGACAGGCAGATCGGCCGTCTTTTTTATCGCGTCACGCGACGGCAGCTTGTTGTTGGCGCGGACATCGCCAGAAAACTCATTCGGGTTGATCTTGTCATTGTCGGTCGGCAGGGCGCAAGCTGCCGCTGGCGCATCAGTCGAGGCAGCCATGTCGTGTTGTCTGTTATTGTGTGAGAGGAGTGTTGTGGCGACGGATGCGATAGTGATGTATGGGGTGGAGACGTAAATAGGGGTAAAAACAGACAAGTATGGTGACAAGGAAAGAGTGAATTGTTAAAGAGGAAAGAGCAATGAAGGATATGTCATCGCGAGGAAAGAGCTTGTGATACACCCAAAAAAGGAAAGGTCGATCGGAGGGGGGCAGTCAAGGGCGCGAAACGGCGGCAGCCCTTAATTGTATTATTAGCAGGCCGGGACGGGTGAACTTACAGTTCGTTCGGCACATGCCCCACGTTCAGCGCTGATCCGGGCTCGAGTTTCATCCGTGTCAGAGGCACTAGCCGAATGAAATACGAGACCACCCCTTTGGTGGCATCTGAAAACACAGCCAGAATTTACGTTAATGTGCACAAAATATCATAGTTCAAGAGGTAAATGGATGGAGAATATTATGAGATATTCCAATATTTGATAAGAGAAGCAAAAAAAATCATACAGAATTAATACAAGCAGATAATGGTTGGCTTTTTTTTGTTCTCTTTTGTTCTCTTTTTTTTTTCTTTTTTTTCTTTTTTTTCTTTTTTTTCTTTTTTTTCTTTTTTTTCTTTTTTTTCTTTTTTTTCTTTTTTTTCTTTTTTTTCTTTTTTTTCTTTTTTTTCTTTTTTTCTTTTCTTTTTTTTTTTTTACGGATCTCTTTAAATAAAACAAAAACCACTTGGAAATGTTTCGAAGCCAACAAAAGAACAAAAATATAGGTCATCGACAAAGTGTGCGACGTAGCTTCCAAAACATCACAATTGTTGCAAAGCAAACCCAAGATACTTACAAGTCGAGTGCATGTACACAGTTTCAAGGCAACTCACGACGGCCCCATACCAATGTCACAAAATAGGTTCATCAGACATGGTGGAACAAACGTTGGATAAAAACTGCAATTTTCTAGTCCATAGTGCCCGTCCCCTGCTGTTTCCGTGGCACTGTCCTAGTCCCAACTTCTATCCTCGTCTTGCCCTGTTACTATTCTACTTCCGTCTCTTCGTTTTAAAAAATATTGACTTGTCCCCGGATCTCCCCTCACAAACAAGTAGTCCATTCCACATGTCGAATCGACAAGAGGTCCGCCACTACAGCACCTTGAAAACATACCGGGCTCTCCATTATGGGAAACGATGCCACGGCTGTTGTGTTGCCATCAATTCCAGTTTGTCTTTTGGGAGAGCCCCCAGACCATAGCAGATATTGCCGACACGTCCTAAGCTACATCGGAGAGCAGCAAACCAGGGAGCTGCTATCGGCCCTGGGAGGATATGCCGGTAGAGCATCGAAATGGCCGGATGTTGACCGGCATTCATGTCCTTCCATGAAAGAGCACCTCTGAGTTGTTGGCGAAATGGATGTGGGCCCGTGTTTTTAGCCTCAGCCTGGTAACCGCTCGGAGTTGCGGTGCGGATGGTCTCGGCACATAGCATCGTGCGATGTCCTATTTCTGACCGAGAGAAAGGAACAGGCCGACGACCATAATTAAGAAGTGTTCTCTTCCAGGAAGGAGTATCAAAATCGTATCAAAATCGTATTTCCGCTTTCAATGGCTTTTTTTGGTCCAGTCCTTTTATTCGAACCCCATTTTGACGCGAGGTACTCAGTCATAGCCCGAGCCGCCAATCTGGCTAGCGAAGCCGGCCGTGCTGATGCTCTGCTGGTCGTCGTCGTAGCGGCGGTAGCCGTTGCCGCTGGCCAGACGGCCGCTGTTCTCAACATAGTCCTTGAGGCGGTCGCTCTGGCTGTACGAGGTCATGCGGCCGTTGGCGACGGTGTCGTGCAGACCAGCGCCCAGGCTGACACCACCCTGACCGACGCCCTTACCACCGATGACGCTCGAGCCGGCCGTAATGTCAGTGTACTCGGAGTTGGCGACGCTTTCGCCGGCGACGCTCTCGGCACCGCCGCCGCGGTTGCGGCCCTTTCCGCCACCGCGGCCCATGGCGCTAGCACCGGGCAGGCCGGGCCACTGGTCAGGACTGAAGCCCGAAAACATGGCCGGGTAGGCCGAGCTGAGGTTGGCACCGCCACTGCCACCACCACCGCCGCCGCCGCCACCACCGCCAATGGCCGAGCTGTGGATGGAAGAGACGTCGTCGGGGATGTAGGACATGATGGAACCCGTGTCAAAGTCACGGACACCACCAGCGCCACCATTGTGACCTCCGCCGCCGTGATGGCTGCCGTAGCGGTTGCCGCCACCAACAGGGCCGCCAGAACCGCCAGGACCGCCACCAACACCAGAGCCGCCGTGGCCGCCACCGTTGGGGCCACCGCCCATACCGAGGCTGGCGTTGCTGACCTCGTTGCCAATGCCGTTGCCGAACGCGCGGGGCGGGCGGTAGCTGTGCTTGGGACGGCTGAACTGGTGCAGGGAGGGCTGCAGGTTGCTGAGAGGGCCTTCGACAAGGCACTTGTGGTCCTTGAAGTGGACGAGCAGGTGGTACCACAGATCGTGCTTGGCGAGGACCTTGGGGTTGCCGATGATGACGAGACCGTACTTGGCACGGGTCAGGGCGACGTTGAGACGGCGCGGGTCCGACAGGAAACCGATGCCATGGTTCTCATTGGAGCGCACACAGGACAGGACAATGTAGTCCTTTTCACGGCCCTGGAAGGCGTCGACGGACGCGACCTCGACCTCCTTGTAGCTTTCCTTCTTGAAGGTGCCCGTGTTCTGCATGGTGGTGACAATGTAGCTGCGCTGGCCCTCGTACGGCGTGATAACACCGATATCGGCGGGCTTGACGCCAGCTTTGAAAAAGCGCGTGACAATCTTCTCGACATTGGACGCCTCGGTGCGGTTGAGGTACGAGGTACCAGACGCCGAGATTTCCTCGTTGCCCAGGTTGGACCAGAACATCATGGGCGTGTCGACCACAGGCCAGGGAAAGTCGACGTCGTTCCGCAGACGCTCGGGGATGGTGACGCCGTTCTGGAGGGAACCCTCATAGAACATGTTGGACGGGAACTCGGCCAAGTGGGGGTGCATGCGGTACTGCACGTTGAGACGGATGGGCGCAAAACCGAGCTTGACGAGACGCTCAAAGAGCGACTGGTTGAGGCCCGCCTTGGCCGCCTTCTTGTTCATAATGACAGGGCCCAGCTGCTTGTGGTCACCGACAAGCACAACCTGCTTGCAGCCCAGCACCAGCGGGATCATGCACTCGGGCTCGGCCGACTGGGTGGACTCGTCAATCAGAACATTGCGGAACTTCATCTTGGACAGACGCGGGTCGCCAGCACCGACACAGGTGCAGCAGACGACGTCTGCATTGCTCAGAATCTCGCGCTCGGCGGCCTTGGTGAGCTGCTTGAACTTCTTCTCGTCGACGCTCGACAGCTCGCCAATCTCGTTCTTGAGCAGCTGCAGACGGGCCAGCTCGACGTTGGTATCGTTCATGCGAACCTGCTCGTGCAGGGCCAAGAAGTTGACAGACGACTCGACATCCTCGCGCGACTTGGCCGTCAGACGCACGACCTTGAGGCCCGTGCGGTGGACTCGCTCGCACAGCTGGTCGACGGCGACGTTGGAGGGCGCACACACGAGAACCTGGCTGTTGCTGAGCTTCGCCAAGTGGTAGATGATGGTGGCCGACGTGACGGTCTTTCCCGTACCGGGCGGGCCCTGGATCAGACTCAGCGGAGTGGACAGGACGGCCTTGATGGCACTGATCTGGCTGCCGTTGAGCTCGGGCAGGGCGGGCGCCGTGAACTTCTTGGGCATGGACGTTTTCATGGGCGCGACGGCGACCTCGTGGCCGAGCAGCTTGTGGAAGATGTAGCCCGAGACACTCATCTCGTCGACGGCGAACGTCTTCATGGCGACCTGCATGCGGTCGTACGACGTGGCCTTCCAGACGTAGTCGGCCGAGAAGTTGTGGGTGCACTCGGTGGGCACAGACTTTTCGTTGCCCGTCTTGCGCAGCTCGAGCGTGACCTCGTCTGACTGGTTGTTGGGGATCTTGACGACATAGCCGACACCGTCCCAGGCCTGGCGCAACTCGCCCTTGTACTTGAGGCGCATCTCGTCACCGACAGCCAGCTTGACGTCACCAGACTCGATCTTGGGCAGGATGAAGCTGGCCATGTGCTTGTTGTTGAGACCAAAGTCCCAGCGAATCACGAGGTTGTCCTCGGACTGGGCCTCCTTGAGCTTCTTGTCGTAGTCGGACTCCATTTTGACGAGGGGGCCAAAGATGTTCTGGTAGTGGTAGGGGTCGTCGTACTTGAGGAGGACCGGGTGCGGGTCGTCGTCAACGCTGGCCGCGCGCTCCAAGTCCTGGACAGTGGCGTTGGCGTTGTCCTTCCAGAGCTCTTCGAGGCGGGCAATCATGGGCGGGGTCAGGTGGCGGGCACGCAGCTGCTCGGCGTCGCTGGGCTGGGCCACGAGCCACGACAGAAACTGGCGGTCCTCAATCAGTGGCTGCCAGCGTCCCACGTCCCAGCTCATGTCCTTGGCCGACGTATTGGCCGCACACGACTGGCGACACAGCAGGACCACAACGGTATCCGACTTGGCGGGGATGAAGCCGAGAATAAAGACGTTGCGGGTGCCACAGTTGTAGCACTCCAAGACAGTCTCGCCGAGCGAAGAGTCCGGGTGCAGCTGGACCTCCTTGTGGCGAGCGCGGACAAGATGGTTGACAATGTGCGAGGACATGGCGTTGCCGCGGGCGCTGCAGAACCACTTGTTGCAAATCATGCACTTGACGACTGAGGCCGGCGAGTGGATGCCGCAGTAGGCACAGGCGTGGGCCGGCAGCTCCTGTTCTTTTTCTTCCTCCTCAGGCTCGCCCAGCTTGGCATATTGCACATTGTCGGCCAGAGCGCTCACAACGCTGTCGTTGTCTGCATCGTCAAACGCGGCCTCGGTGCGGTTGTCGTCGTCGTCGTGGCGGCGGCGGGTAGCACTGCCCAAGCCGTCGCGGCCGCCGTACTTGCTGTAGAGCAGGTTCTCGTCGGGGTCAATGGAGCTCAGATCGTCGTTGTCGCCAGCCTTAATGGCGGCAGCCGAGTCGGAGATCAGGTGGTTGCCCACATGGTTGAAGGCGCCTTCCATGGTAGGGGGATCCCCGGATCGTGCGTGGGGGGAAGGGAGCTGCGGTCGAAGGCACTCCCTGGTGTGGTGGGTGTGAGGGTAGTTCAAAAAGTTCGTGATAGTTTTGTTGAACTTCAGGTTCGATGCAGTTTTGGGGTCAAGAAAGTCGAGAGTTGGTTGCCATCCGCCTTCAGGGTTGCGGCATGCGTGCCTGGTGGGGAGAGGCAGGGAATGTGCAAAAAAAGGAAAACGGGAGGGTGGAAGAAAACAAACGCGAGGGGCGTCGTTAACGTGGTTGAGAATTTCGAGTGACGAGGAGCGTCGTTGATCCAAAAAGGCGCCGTCGATTTATTATCAGGAGCAAGCAGCCACGACTGTACTGAGGAAGGAGCGTTTGTGTGCGGGGCGATTCCTGCCGTGCGTGTTTGCAGGCAATTTTTGCCTATTAGAGCTTGCTTGTACTCCGTACGATGTATTACTGCTCTGACCTGTTTAGTGTTTGTAAGGGGTGCGTCACGTGTTGCCACCGCCCAAATTTTCGAGCGAGTGGACCCGCTTTTCGATAAGGCTTATCACCAACTTTTTTTTCTGTACTTCACTGTTGACGTTCTACGCCTACTTCTCAGCCTTCTCCTTCTTCACGGCACACATCGCAGTCGCCACAACCGCCATCATGCTTGTAAGCTGTGCCCTTGACATTTCGGATTCACTCTTTTCTTGCACCCTGCTAACACTTCCAGCGCAAAACAGTCCGCCAGCGGAGAGATTATCTCTACCGCAAGGCGATGATCCTCAAGGAGGCCGAGATCAACGAGAAGCGCGCCAAGCTGCGCAACGCCATTGCCCAGGGCCGCCCGCTCGAAAAGGCCGTTGCCGGCGACAAAAAACTGCGCAAGGATTTTGCCTACGACGAGTCCCGCGATGACCTCGACGCCAACGCCCAGCTTGATATTGACGACGAGTATGCCCAGATGAGCGGCCTCGTCGACCCGCGTATTCTGGTCACGACCTCCCGCTCATCCTCGACCCGCCTCACAGCTTTTAGCAAGGAGATCCGCCTGCTGATTCCGACGTCTATCCGCCTCAACCGTGGTAACCTCGTGCTCGACGACTGTGTGCGCTCGGCCAACTCGGCCGGCCTGACGGACATTGTTTTGCTCTCGGAACACCGTGGTACGCCCACTGGTCTCGTCATTTCGCATCTGCCCCACGGCCCGACTGTTTCATTCTCGCTGCACAATGTCCTCATGCGTGGCGACATTCCTGGCAGCATCCGCGGCAGTGTGTCCGAGGCGTACCCGCACCTGATGTTTGAGGGCTTCACGAGCCGGCTGGGCGAGCGTGTGTGCAAGGTGCTCAAGCACCTGTTCCCGCCGCGGGACCCCATCACCAGCAAGACGAAGCTGTCGAACCGTGTGGTCGTGTTCAAGAACATTGAGGACGTCATCGAGGTGCGCCACTATGTCTACGTTCGGACCGCTCACGACTCCGTCGAGCTGTCCGAGGTCGGCCCGCGCATGTCGATGAAGCTGTTTGAGATCCGCAGTGGCACACTCGAGAACAAGGACGGCCACGTTGAGTGGCACCTGAACCAGTTCACGCGCACGAGCCGCAAGAAGGACTACCTGTGAGGGGTCATACGGCGAGAGAAAGACGGTGGAACGACAGGGCCGAGGCGAACGCAACTCGGACGGCGAGAGAAAAGCGGCAATCCGCGGGGCCTCAAGAGTATGGGGATCAATACCCAAGTTCTTTTGGGCGGGTACGGCTAAAGCTTGTTTAGTCCTACACACCTAGGACAACAATCAACACTGGCTGGCGCTGAAAGCCCAGACAGCTGAACACGAGCTGGGAAGATCGAGAACCAGCCATTATGTGCGGCTATTCATAGAAAGGGCCCACGAGTTACGGCTGCATATGGCCAGCCTATCGATAGCTGGCGGCTGCTCAGCTTAGGCAGACAGATACCCAGCAGCACACACAGCATCTACATAGAACAGCACACAGGTGCATGACGTTATGACCAAAAGTCATCTGTAAATATTATAGTAATTGTATCATTTTTATTGGTCTATATATATTGAATATCTTTGCAGCGAGACCAACAGTCAATCCAACCTTGATGCCTGCTAGCATATCACCAGGCGAATAATGCTGTACTGTGGTATGCAGCTCGCGATTTGATGCCCAGAAAGCTGGTGGAGCACCTGTTCGTGAAGGATCACGTGAGTTGGCTTTCTGCATTTCCTTGACGGGCCTGCCCAGAATCGTCCCTTGTTTTTAGCTCCACCCCAATCAATGCATCGCTAAAACTCAATCTGGCGCTAGGCCCAAAGAGGCACGGTATTGGACGGTGCCCGGTCATTATTCAGGCTCGGTGTTCATCATCATCTGCCAGCTTCATCGGAGCGTGGAAAGTTTTGTTTTGCCGTGCTTTTCTTTCTCTTTTCTTTCTCTTGTCTCTTTTCACTTTGCCATTGCCTTTGCCGCCATCTACCGCCGCGGGCTGACTGGCCGAGCTGTCCGTCGCAGTCCGCCATTCGCTATTCGCTTTATGCAATTGGGCACTTGCGCGACTACTCGGTAGGATGCAATTCGGCACAGTCGCGCCTTCCGTCCCTTTGTCTTTGTTAGGAAGCCCGCCATCTAGGCTTACTCTTTCCTAGTCTTCCAGCGCGTTGAAGTGCCCGTAGGCGAGTACTTGCAGCCTTTTGACGATCCGCAGAAGCCGGAGCGATTCTATTTTGATTTTAGGGGGTTTCTACGCATAGGCCTTTTCTTCACTGCCTCCTGTGTACGACTTGTGTTCGCCGCAACAAAGCCTCAGCCACTTTGTCGATAGAAATAGTGGGGATCTTGCCCTGCATACTGAGTACGTTCGTACCGATAGTGCCTTCCCGTAAACTGCCCAAACTGATCCGCAGCAAGCTTCCTGTGCTCCTTCGTTCTTTCTTCACAGGTGACAGTGGTGCGAGTCCCATTCTCCTATTCTCCATCGAATCCGCCTTCAGCCGCAGGCAAGGCAGCTGAATAAAAACAGGGCCAAAACAGGGCACTTTGTGTCTGTGGCGCACTGTAAAGATAAATTTAGTAGTAAATGGGGGCAGGCGCGAACGGCAATCGAGAACAGTCGAGGAAGTAGGACCTCGCAAAGCCACACGGATACGGAAAGAGCAGACGAAGAGCGAACGACCAGATGGCAGAAGAACTCAATCTCACGGGAAAGAGCGAATGGTAGCAAGGAACGCAGCTCCGCTGGACACGGTCCCAAAGAAGCAAGAACGGCAGACTTGGATGGAGAACTGGAGCTTGCTTGGTTTTAGTTTCTAGTCCTGGCACATAGCCTGCAGGCCTGCACAAAAGAGACGAACAGGTAGGAGCGAACGCTTACGACCGGCGCTGCTGGGGATTACTTTTACAGTTTTACTGCACATGCCCGCCGTCCCCTGGCTCGTGTGGCCTATTTTCCCGCGCTTGCTTGATTTTACCATTTAATTTTCACACCTAGTTTTTTGGTTAATTTCCCTGCTCTCCTCAATTTCCTCAATTTCCTATCCTCTCTTCCCTCACCCGCCCAATCTCGCTCCTCTTTTCCTCCCCCCTGGTCCCTCTCTTTTCCTTTCCCTCTCCCATTCCCACTTTGCCGGACGCCGTCGGACACGAAAGCGAACGAGTCGACCATTCAATCTCTCTCCCGTGATTTGTTTTTCTTCTTTACGAGCTTTGTTTTTGCGCATTCTCGGAGACAGCATCGCGGTCCTCAATTCTGCATAATCCATCGCCGGAAAACGTCAACAATCAACAAACCCGGCCTCGCGTATCGCATTACCAAGCAAACAAGCTTTTGCCGCGTTTCGACCTTCCCGTGCGCCTTTTTTGATCGTCCCCGATACGTCAAACGAAACGAAACGACGCCGAGTCCCGTCATCCCAAAATCCAATACAAATCCGCCCGCGCGCATAGATCCGCATCTGCGTCGAGACAGTCGACCAATTGAGCTCGTTCCGACTAGCAAATCACATCTTCAGCCATGGCCTACAACCAGTACCAGGGCCAGCAGGCCCAGAACCCGTACGAGCAGTACCAGGGCAACCCGTACCAGGATGCCGGCGCCGCCGGGAACGCCTACGGTGGACAGGTATGTCGGCTTTCGGGATGGAGACGCGGGTGTGGACAGCTGTTGCTCTCGTGATCTAGATCACCGCACTGCTATCACTGTTGTTGTTTACTTCACATGACTAACCTCTACCCCCTCCAGGAGCAGCACGAGATGCAGCCGTACGGCCAGGCCGAGCCTGCAGCAGGCGCCCCCGTCATGACGCAGCAGGAGTACCTGATCCAGGTCTCCAACGTGCGCGGCGAGATCCGCTCCCTGACCACCAGCGTCCAGTCCATCGCCAGCCTGCACCAGCGCGCCCTCGGCGGTAACGACCCGAGCGCCGCCCAGCAGCTCGAGCAGCTTGTTGCCCAGACCCAGCTCAAGAACACCCAGATCCGCAACCAGCTGCGTCTGCTGCAGCGCGACTGCGAGCGCACCTCCGACAGCACCCACGCCCTCAAGAAGCGCCAGTTCGAGACGCTCAACAACGACTTCAAGCGCGAGCTGCAGGGCTACATGACTGAGGAGAAGCAGTACCGCGAGCGTTACCGTGAGCAGATCTCGCGCCAGTACCGCATTGTCAACCCCGACGCGACCGAGGAGGAGGTTAACAAGGCCGCCGACGCCGACTGGGGTAGCGAGGGCATCTTCCAGACTGCTGTAAGTTTTCGCGCATCCACTGTGCATGCATGTAATTTGAGTTTCCTCGTTCTCTCTACTAACCCACGTCTAGCTCCGCACAAACCGCTCTGGCCAGGCTTCTGCCGTCCTGGGTGCTGTCCGTGCCCGTCACAACGAGCTGCAGCGCATCGAGCAGTCGATTGTTGAGCTGAACGGCCTGTTCAACGACCTCGACACCCTCGTCGTCCAGCAGGACCCCATCTTCGACCAAGTCAACGAGCAGACCCAGTCCGCCGTCGGCAACCTGGAGAGCGCCAACAAGCAGGTCGCCAGTGCTACCGAGCACGCCCGCCGCCGCCGCAAGCTCAAGTGGGCCTGCTTCGGTGTCGTTGTCCTCATCATCCTCGCCATTGCTCTGGGTGTCGGTCTTGGTGTTGGTATAGCCAAGAATAAATAAGCGAGATATCCGACCGAACGAACAATCAATAATCGACCGCCATCTCTGTTTTTTTTTTGGCTCGCATTTTCTCTTTACGCCTGTTTCATGCCACCACTCCTTTCATTACCCCGTCTCTTCATCCGCTACTTGTATAATCCGACCACGTCCTGTCGCCCATAGCAGAGATAACCCCCGTCACCGGACGACGATCTTTGCGCGTCTCGGCTTCCGCCATCCCACCACCTACACCCCATTTCGTTGGCTGCCGTCTAGGTCCCAGGTTTTTTTTGGGGGGGTTTTATCATATTGATTCTTTGGACGAAAAGAAAAGCAATGGGCTCTTTCGCGACTGGCTCCCTCTTTCAACTCTTAATTTGCGGGTGTCCGATCTCCCACGCCACGCTCTCTTTGTTTTCATTACTTTGGAAGCAGAGAGACGCCTCGGACTCCCGCCCTTGTGCCTATAAAGCGCTGGTGCTCAGGTTTACCCCGTGAGCACGGCGAGTTTGTTGTGTTTTGATGGGTGTGCTGCTTTTTTGGTTGCCTTTGAAAAGATGGTATATCTTCTTTCATACTTTTATTTTGTCTCGTTGCTTTTTGTTTTCATTGGTTTATTATACTACTACCTCTTCTGTTTGATATAAATAACACTTCTTTGGTCTTTTTTTTTCTTTAACATTACATTTGTGTACTGCATAAAATCACGTAGGCGTAAAGTGATCAGATAAGTTCTTTTTCAAAGACTTTGTTATATACAGTGTGGAGAGTGTTCGACCACAGAAACGTAAACAAAATAGAAATAGAGATGCCAGAGACAGCGGTGACAGGACGGCCTACCAGTCTTTTTTTTCTTTTACCTCTCCTGCCTCATCCTTTCCCGCCCAACCCATAATCCCCCATACAGCTTTCCTTTTCCTTTTCCAACCCAAGCCTTCTTTTAACCGAATATGTCTTGGCGTTTCATGGTCGTCGTCTCTTATGCTGTAGTGGAAGTGGAAGGTGGTGAGAGGTGGGTAAAAGAAGATGGAAGACAGGCACCATATAACATATGAAAAGCATTAAAAAGGCAAACCAAGAAAGGACCAAATAGAAAAAACCTGGGACAACAGACATAAGGAGAGAGAAAGAAAAGGAGAGAGACATAGAAAATGGATTCTAAAAAGTAATGCAAAAAGAAGAAAAAGAAGAGAGTAAAAGAAATAGGAGGATGTCCCAAAATAAACAGCAAAGAACAAAGAGACCAAAGAATACTTTTTTAGAGAGAAAGAAACTTTGTGTTATTTTTTTCCATTCTGTTATACGTTATACGTCTTTTCATTTTCATTTTAACCTTGATTTTTGTGGTTGTTTTTTTTGTTTACCGCAAAACGGTGCCCATACCCTGGAGCTTGGCGGCGAGGGCCGGGTACTTTTCCTGGACGTGGATCTGTGTGCGGGTGGCTTCGGCGTAGGACAGTGCGTTAACGAGTTCGCCCTCGGTGCGGGCGAGGTCGGCGGCGCGCTCAAAGTAGGTGAGGGCATCGGTGACCTTGCCCTGCTGGAGCAGCAGCTGGGCCATGGTGGCAACGGCGATATCGCATTCGGGGTCGACTGCATCTGTTAGTGGGTGTTCCATAGACAAAGGAAGAAAGGGAGTGCAGATAGAGTACTCACTGATCAAGGCCTTGGAGCACAGCTTCTCGGCTTCGGAAAAGTCCTGCTTCCACTGGAAGAGGGCGAGCGACTTGTTGATGAGGGGCAGGACGTTCATGTTCATGGGCTTGGTCTCCTTCTCCATCTCAATGGCCTTGTCGAATTTCTCAATGGCATCCTGGTACCGGCCCTGGTCCAGGAGCAATTCGCCGTGATAGTTATACACGTCGGGCACCTTGTTAAAGTTCTTTTCGCAGCGGCGGAAAGTGGCCATGGACGAGGCGATGGAGCCCAGCTTGTACTGGGTCACGCCGAGCTGGATGTGCGAAAAGATAAAGTCACGGTCGAGGTCAATGGACTTTTGGTAGTCCTTGGCGGCCTCGCCGAACTCGGACTTGATAAAGTGCAGCTGCGCGCGGTGGTAGTAGATATCCGGGTCGTCCTTGTTCTGCGCCAGAGCCTTGGTGAAGTCCTCCTCGGCCATGGACGGGGCCCCCAGCTCCAGGTTCATGCTGGCGCGCTTGATGTAGCTCTGGGTCATGGAGGGGTCGAGCTCGATGCTCTTGGTCAGGGCGGTCAGGGCCTCCTCGTGCTTGCCGAGCAGGCAGGCGAAGGTACCGACGAGGTTGTAGGCGAGCGCCTCGTATTCGCCGAGGTCGCCGAGCGAAACAGCCTTGGAGAAGGCGGCCGAGGCCTCCTCGTAGCCGTCGGCCGTCTTCTTGTCGAGCGCCTGCAGACCCAGGCGCAGCTGGCCCTTGCCCGAGTCCTCGGCGAGGTCGGCAGTGTCGTCCAGACCCTCGGGGCGGGGCTTGGCGCGGAAGCTCTGCAGGTAGTTACCAACGAACGTCGGGCTGGGCAGCTTGGCGGAGCGCGTCTCCATAATCTCCTTGGCCTTGGTCTCGGCGAACTTCTTGAGCAGACGCTCGACAGCCTGGGCGCTGGCCTCGTTCTTGAAGCCGTCAATGATGCAGCTGGCGGTGTAGTCGAGCAGCGACTCGCTGTACTTGCCGAGGCGGTCGTAGGCGTTGGCGCGGCGGTTGAGGGCCTTGATGTACTCGGCGTCAATGTTGATGGCGGCCGTGGTGTCCTCGACGACCTTCTCCCAGTCGTTGAGCGCGCTGTAGCAGGCGGCGCGGTTCGAGTAGTAGACAGGATCCTGCTTGCACAGGATAGCCTTGGAGTACAGGTCAATGGCACGGTCCAAATCCTTGGCGCCGTAGGCCTTGTTACCGGCCTCCTTGAGCTTAAGGGCCATCTTCTTGCGCTCGTCAAGGCTCATGGCGGCCACCGAGGCCTCGGTGATCTCGGGCAGCTCCTCCTCGGCGGCGGGGGTAACGGAAGCACTGGCAGCCTTCTTGGAAGACGAGTCGTCGCTCTCTGTCGCGGACGTCGCCGCCGACTTGCCCTGGGCAGCCGCAGCCTTGCGCTCGGCCTCTTTCCGTTTCCGCCGCTCCTTCTTGCTGAGCTTGGGCGCGGCGTCCTTCTCAGACGTCTTCTTGGAGTAGTAGACAACACCGGCGCCGGTGACGACGACGGCAATGCCGGCAATTGTGTAGACGGCGGCCTTGTTCTCGGTGGCCCATGTCGTTAGCCGGTCCCAGACGGACGAGTTCTCCGGGACATTGACGTTGATGGCGGCGCCGGTCGGAAAAGGTGGTACCGCAGCCACCGGCGATGCGATGGGCGGTCGTGCGGCCATGCTGTGTTATTATTCGGGGTGTTTGTGTTTGGTGGTGGTCGGGTCGGGTACGGAACCGATGTTTTCGCTTTTCGCTTTTCGCCGTCGTCTCGTCTGAACGCCGGCGGTGTGGTGCAGAAATGGGCAGCGTCAAAAATGATAAGCCAATGCGTGAATGCGTGGCCTGCCGTCGTTTATCGAATGATTTTGCAGCTGTTGTTTGCGGTTCTACAGAGTAAGTCTGCTGTGGGTGTGGAGTGAAGAATGGACGATATTCGAGAAAGACTGTATTGAGAGTAGTAAGAGGTTGCAAAGGTGGTGAGTGGTGTAGAGTGGCGAGAGAGGGTCCTGCTCATGGAGCCCGGATTTTGGCAATGCCTTTTTTTTTTTTTTCCCTTCCTTCTTTTTTACTCCGTCTGCCAGCTTCGATTGTTTTCTGCCTCCCGCACCGGATTTTGCCCACCGATGATGTCGCTTTCTCCATCCACTAACAGCAAGTGCGGCCCAGTACCAGCCATAGCTTGGGCGGGAAGGAGCTACACAGAAAAAAAATTTACACCACTCAGAGCCACTATGACCCCAGCCGCCCAGCCCACTGATCCGAAGAATACTAGGAAACAGCAAGCGTGCACTGGCCAGCCGAGGGCCTTTCTTTCAGTCTTTTAGTCCTTTCAGTGGGGGGAGGGGTGGCGGCGGGCAGGAGCGACTGGTTGGAGTTGTCTCTCGAAGAAGGAGGGGTTGCCTCAGGCCGAAAGAGCGCTCTGATTCGTCAGCAGAGTCCAACCGGCTGTTAGTGGGCTTCGCGGGCGCATACGGGGAGCAGTCGGTGCGCTGGTGCTGTCGCTGGAAAACGGCGGCCTAAAACAGAGCTAACCTCCCCTGTAACTTACAGATGAGCCAGGGCTTGGCGTCAACAGAGCCCCGATTGCTGGCCGACTCATATGAGTCTCTCGATATTATGAAGATATCCTTCTTTTCAGAAAAGACACACGACCAGTTGCCGTCTCTAATTTTTGTTGATTTTGTGCTTCTCTAGCCAACCCCAGCTCTCATCTACACAATTACAATGGGCTCTCCCGACAGCGCCGCTTTCCAGCTGTACAGCTCCGTGCGCTACGATGTCACTCTCCGGAACGTTGCCAACAATGCCGAGTTGAAGCATGCCGGCTGGAACTACAAGCAGTCGTCGTCCTTTTATATGCTTGACTTCCACCGTGACCGTCTGGTCCGTGCAGCCACACATTGGGGCTGGGAAGCGGCTGTGGCGGCCGTGTCTGGTGACGAGGGTCTGCAGCGACTCGGCGAGGTCTTGGAAAAGGCTGTTGTCGTGAACGAGAACAAAGGACCCAACCGCTGTCGCATCACTCTGAGCAAAGACGGCCAGATCGGCTGTGATGTCTCGAGTGCCGCTCCAGCACCTCTGGCCGGTCTCTTTCCCCCTCAGTTTCCCACACCGGGCTTCATGACGGCATCACCAGACAGCGAGTCAAATAGCTCAACAAACGACTCTGCGCTTCTGCAGCAGCTTCGCTCGACAATTGGTCAGACACCGTACGAAGTGACTGTCGATGTGGACAAGACATCGTCCTCGCCGTACACGCATTACAAGACGACGCGGCGGCAAATGTACGACGCTGCCCGGACGCGGGCGGGCATAACCGGTCCTGAGCGCAAGGAAGTGCTTCTTGTCAACTCGGACAGTGGCGTGATTATGGATGGCAGCATCAGCACAGTCTACTTCTGGCGCAACGGCCGCTGGGTGACGCCGCCTGTGCCGCCAAAGTACGGCAAGGAGAGCGGAAGTGGTGGCCTGGACGGGACAACGCGGCGGTGGGCCTTGGAGAGGTGAGCTTTTCCCGTGCTCTACATATATTACATATATACTATTTACTGGCTAACCTTCTTTAGAGGACTCGCCGTGGAAGAAGAGGTCAAGGCCGATTCGCTTCAGCACGGCGAAGAGTGCTGGCTGAGCAATGGCGTCCGTGGCTATCTCTTTGGCATAATCAACCTGCAGTAGGCATGGCCTATGGGCGTGTTTTAAAGGCCATACTGCGTGCTGAGCCAGTTGAAGAAAGCAAGAAAGCGAGGGAAGAAGCGGCGTCTGACATTAATGTCATAAAGAAGACACGACCAAACATAGCGAGCATCAATTCACTTCAAAGTGGCCATCAAAATTTGGAATACAAATACAATTCGTTCATAAGGCTACTGAAAGGCGACGGTAGGGACTGTGGTACTAGGAAACGACTGGGTGTGAAAGGGCGGCCTCATTGCCCTATTGGGAACACTCAATTGCTGACAGTCATTCGGAAACAACTTGCCATCAACAAAACACACCCGATAAACATGTTGCAAATACAACGCGCAAACAATTCTTCAATCCATTCGTCTTTAATCGTAAACGACAACAACGACGTCAAGGGCCACAGCAATGCTCACAATGAGCGCTTGAAGGGACAACGTCTGACCTAGGCGGAGTTGTCGTTGCCGCCGCCAAGATTCTGGGTGGCCTCAATCTTGGGAACAGCACCCCAGCGCAGGTTGCCAATGTCCCAAATCTGTCAATTGTTAGTGAGTGCATGGACAGGGTAAAGCAAGGGTGAGGCAGAAATCAACTTACAGCATAGACCGACTTCAGGAAGACATCACCAAAAATGTCGAATGTCATATCACCACGAGACTGAATGCCGCCGTAGTAGACGCCGCCTTGAGAGTCGCCATAGATGAGGTCCTCCGGCTGGATGACAAACTGGGTGTCACCAATGGCGACCGAGACGGCAGGCAGCTGAGAAACTGTGACGCTGTCCGGGATCGTGTACGCCTGCTGGCTGGAATCGTACTTGGCGCCCGGGATGGAGGCATAAATTGCCTTGCAGAGGTCGTCCGAGACCAGGCAAAGCGAAGTGCCAGTGTCGACGATAGCAGTGTTGTTGGCACGAGCGATGCTCTTGCCAGCGACAGATGCCGACGCCGACGCGACCTGCCAGAATCCCTGGCTGTTGTCAACGGGAGTCCACACAATCTCCTTGCCAGACGCAGTCACAAGGTCCTGGTCAATGAAACCAAAGGTGTAGAACGACTGCTTGTTGTCACGTTCGCTGTAGAAGCACGACGTGAAGAGCTGCGCGTCCGCGGGCAGCGTCTTGTTGGCCACCAGGTTCTCCACAGGGGTCTTCTGGGGCTTGGAGGTGTGGCTCTTCGTCACCGTGTTGATCTTGGAGAAAGCAAGGCCAAGAAGTCCGTCGCCCGTGCTTTGGGCAAATTCAGAAGAAACACTCTTGGCCAGCTCGACCGCCTGCTTGGGAATGTCCAGCCCACCAAGGTTGACGTCGTCAGTTCCGACATCACCAGAAGCAGAGCTTCCATCACCGTACGAGATCTTCCACGAGTACCCCTCCAACTGAGAGAAGGTCGTCGACTTTTTCGGGTTGAACGCCGTGTGGTTCTTTTGGGCGCTGGCCGGGAGCTCCGTCGAGATGACCCAGAGATCAGCCGAGCCCGTGTCGAAATCGAGCTGCAGCTTCTGGGCCGGTGTGCCGATGCTGACCTCGCAAAGGTACTCCGAGTCATTGTCTTGATCATCAGCAATGACATTGCCGGCCTGGTCATCAGCACCTGAACCGCCCGCATCCGTCTTCTTGAGAGCCTCGTTAAGGGCAGGCAACTTTCCGATGGAGTCTTGGCCAGCACCGGCCTTGGCAGCGGCAGTAGCCGCATGCTGACGCTTGTACTCCTGAAGACCCATCTGGAACGGACCAGGCATGGTGGGCTTGAAGCCAAACTTTCTCATGGCTGCAACGTAGGACTTAAGGCCATTGTGCGGGTGGTTCTTGTTGACCGTGGCCACGACACGCTCAAGACCACGGCTGGCCTTCAGCTCCTGCTGGACCTTGAAAGCAGCTTGCATGATGGGCAGTGTTGATTTGTTGTATGGGCTTGGAATGAGAGAATGAGAGAATGAGAGAATGGGAAGAAATGAGGGGATTGTGAGCAAAGAGCGAAAGTATTGAGCAAGTGTTCAGGGCTTGTAGGGTTGTCGAAAGGTCGAGATGAAGAGTGAAGCAGAAATAGAGAGATCTGAGAATAGGTTAAAGAATAACAGAGAGGGGGACTCGAGGGGCTTTTGTAGAGCATGGAGAGTGTGTAGAAAAGATCGGGATGGGCATTTCACTGTCGCCTTGCCTTCTTTTATGACATCAGGGGGAGACAGTATCATATCAGGAAGGTGCGCAAGGCATCCACCGCCATTTCAAAACAAAACACACACTGCCACGTAGTTCACGAGACGATGAGAAACTTGTTCCTTCCCCTACCGAGAAACAGTTTCTCTCTTGTGGAAGGTGGTGTCGTCATGCGTCATCACGCTACACCTTCGCACCTTCCCTGCGCATATCAGTAGCAGATGTTTCTGTTATTGGTTCGTCCCCTGTCCGTAGCAGCGGCGATCATGGTCTTTTTATCCGCAGTTGTATCGCACCGCGCATATCCTCCCTCCCTCCCCCTTGCTCTCCGATGCCCTGTTATCGCATGCATATCTTTAGATCTTGTTTTATTTTTGGAAGATTTAAGCCTCAAGCCGTCTTTGCAAGTACCGCGTGCCGAATTGATACGATGCAACCGAGTTTCCCTGGCTTTCAGGGCCGTACCTGCCTTCTTATACAATATTCCCGGTGCCGCCACAAAAGGAAGGCTCGCTCCTTCCTCCCAAGCCAGACACAAATTGCACAGGGAAGCTGCAGCCGGCTAGAGAGATCGTGAGATGGCAGGCGGCTTGTGTTCAGTATCTCAGGATTATGTCGGCGCCGGTGCACCCATCGGTGCATTTAGGTGTAACCACACTTGGGCTATTGTGAGAGGGGAAAGGGCCCTTACAAATTGCTCGTGTATTTGCGGTCGGTCGCCCATGCGGGCACTGGACAGCCGGTGACGATGAGGAGAATAGGCCGCAAAAGTGCAAGTGGCGGGATATGAAACGGAGAAAACAGGATGGGCGGAGGAGGATAGAGAGGAAAGAGCAACCGTGCAAGCGCAAAGAGGTGATGAAAGCTGCATCAGATCGACCACCAGTGCCCCACAAAGATACGTTTCGTTGGCTGGTATTGTTCCTGCTTTGCCTTGGTGATAAACCCAAACAAGCTCTGAAGCGGCAGGAGCAAACGACGTGTCTCCTTTGCTCTTTCTACTGCGTCTGCTGCTTTCCTGGTCCGGCCACGTTCGTTAGGTCGTACCAAGCACAGCAGGAAGGAAAGCAACATTTAAGAGTGGAAAGAGAGAACGAACAGAAAGAGTACCGACCCAACACCTCAGCAGGTCCTTTCTGTTATCCTCTTGGCAAATCGTCCGCACCAGTCGTTCTCAGTCTGCAATGGCATCGTTTCCAATTCCAATCACAGGACAGGAGGGAGTAAACATATGTTGCTGCCTTGCCACAGAAGTCGCGCCCGCCATACAACTGCAGCTACCCATTGTCCTTGCCTTGTTAGCCTCATCGCTCCTGCCGTCCCTGTCTCTGGCCCTTGTCTCGCGCATGCTGTTTCGCCGTCGCGGCGCGCTGTTTTTGCTCTTGCCGTCGTTTGTTGTCTGCACCGCCGCTGCCGAAATTCGGAGCTATTACTGCATTGCGCGCAGGCGTATTGGCTTGTTCCTTCCGCCGTTGAAAATGGATGTCTCGGGAAGCAGCAGGCACCAAAACGCCCTCACTGCACCTGCACTGTTGATGAAGGCTGAGGTTGTCAGGGTTTGAAATGGGAAAGAACAACCCATAGCCCTGTAAAGTTATGCTATGAGTGTTTAGATGCGTCGCCGCGCTGCCGGTATCTCGCGGCTTTTCGCTTCTTTGGCTCGATTTGGCTGCGTCTCCCCTCAGCAACCCCCTGCCAGCAGACCCTGGCTGACCGAACAGGCCTGCGCATGGGTCAGGTCCAGCTCCTTCCCTACCGCATTCCGTCCCTAATTTTCCCCAATGCAATTCTCGTTTTGTCTCCGTCTTTCTTCTCCCAGTCGTTCCTTCCTTTGCCTCTCTGCAACCTTGTCCGTAATTTGGTCTCAATTATTGTGATTTCCTTTCCTCGTTTTGCAGCACGTTTTGCTTTCTGTTTGACTTGCACGAGTTTACCGCCATCGCCATCTTCAACCTCCTCCGCACTGTTTAGCTCCCACAGCCAGCTTGTTTCGACCCAACAGCAAGCGTTGCATATGTGCTTAATTCGCTTTCGCCACCTCTAGTGCCGTTTCTCCTCTATTTGTTGTTGTTTTGTACCGCCAGGCGGCTTTAGCTTCAACCCCATCCCCGAATCTCAGGACAGGAAAGAGCAACCAACAGCTTTGGCCGAGACAGGATACAGAATCGAGCCACGACATCCTTGCTGGCTACCCTTCCGAACGCTCCTTCCTTACTTGCACCCCGATACTCCGGAGATCTGTCTTCCATCGCAGCTCGACTCCCCGACGCCATTGACTGCTTTGTCCATCGCACCTGCCGTATGATCGGTCGTCTGTCGTCATCGTCACTTTCGCCCTCTAGCCGGACTCCGCTCCGCCGTCCCTTTGATCTTTCCCTCGTATCACAACGCCCGTCGTTCTCGCCTTCCGTTTTCAACACGCAAGCTGCTCTCAACGGCATCAGCTCCTTCCCTACCGAACTAAGCATCATCGAATCCCGATAACTTCTTCCTTTTCCGCCGATACACACATTCTCTCTCGACATCCTCTCCACTCAGCTGCTTCCTAAGCAGTTCGAGCTCACCACGCGCCCTCAAACTCCGATCTTTCCACAACACAGCTCCTTGCTGTCCGCCCTCAACACCACCCCATACCTCATCACAGCTGTGGCGTCTTCAGAACCTCGTTTGTAAACATCGATACCCTCATCCAGCACTGCATCATCCACAAACACAGCTCGCGACTGTCGCCACACATACTCCAGACCTCTCGAGGCACAGAATGGCTGCTGTCACCGCCACGCCCTCTCCCAACCCTACTCACAAACGCAATGTACCTCGTCGCAGAAGGGGAGGCGCCGTCGGCCGCCGGCGGCATGTAGGAGAGGAAGACGTCAGCGAAGATGGTGTTCAGAGTGCAGTGGAGCTGAATAACGACGACTCGCTGACGGACGGATCCATTGCCAGCGACGAGCGAGACGCGGTAAACGACAGTGATACCAGCAATAATGCTGACGAGGCATCACCGACGATTCCCGTACACAGCAAAGGGCCAACTGCTCGGACAGGCGGAGGGCAGGGAAACGGCCGTGGCAATGGAGCAGCCGGTGGCTCCGCGCCTCGGACACCCGCTGTTGCTGCGGACGGCTCCTCGGACGCAACGGCAGCAGCAAAACCATCCACAACATCCGCATCCGGAAGTCAGCCACAATCGTCAGCACCGCCCGTCAAGCAGGCCCAGCCTGCCATCGTCTCGTCGTCATCAGCCCAGCCGCCGCGAAGGGAGACGGCCTACGACAGGCAACGTCGAGAGCACGATCTCTACAAACAGCGGCGAGACGAGGACCCGTCATTCGTGCCGAACCGGGGTGCTTTTTTTATGCACGATCACCGTGGTGCCGGACCTGCTGCCAATGGCTTCAGGCCCTTTGGCCGGCCTGGTCGGGGCGGCCGTGGACGTGGCGGGTTTGGCGGCTCGTTCTCACCGATGCAGTAAGTTTGTTTACTTTTGAATATCGTCCGCACTAGAGCCTCAATTCGCAGCTAACACTCTCAGTAACCAATTCCAGAACCAGGCGGACCCCATTGCCAGCCAACCTTGGGCCCACGACATGCACGAAGTTGTCACGCAACCGAATGCACATCGTTTAGCGATCCCACGCCGCCAAAACTACGACGCTGCCAACCAGTACGCCGCCAGCCATGCCGCCAGCCAATACGCCGCAAGTCAGTATGCGGGGAGTCAGTACGCTGGGAGTCAGTACGCTGGGAGTCAATATGCTGGAAGCCAATATGGCGGAAGTCAGTTTGGCGGAAGCCGTGCTCCTCCACCCGTGGCTGTCATCCCGACGTGTCCTCCGAGCTCGACCCCGATCAACCGGTCGATGTCAGTGGAAAAGCAGCTCGGCACCGTAACAGTCCGTGTTTTCTTCCCACCGATGAAAGCGCCCGCTTTTTTCGAAAAGGTCAAGGCCATGCAATACACGAAGCTTCCGGACCATCGGCCCCCTCTGCGTCGGGACAAGGCCGTTGTCATTGACTTGCCTGGTCACCCAAAGAAACAGATCTTCCCGGCTGTGGACCGGTCATTCATTTTCATTCCTCGCGCCCTACGTCCCAACCAGCAACGCACCCGCGGTGGCCGTGCTAGGTCTACTATGGGCTCTGTTTCAGGCTTCTCGCGCCGTACCAGTGTTTTTGGTGGCAGCTACTACAATGGCAGCATGTACTCGCCGAGTGTCGCGCTGAGTCGTCGCTCGTCCATTGCCCAAGACGCCGGGAGGGACTTTATTATCTCGCCAGCTGGCTCGGTCATCTCGCGGCCGCCTATCGCGATGGAGAATACAGCCCGACCGGTAGTACGTCTTCCGCCTTCCGTCGGTCCCCCTGTCCAGCCGGCAGGTATGGTACCGGGCATGCCCGTTGTGGGTATGCCTGTTCCCATGGCTGGTCCTCCCGTGCAACCTAGCGCCATCCCTTTACAGCCCTACCCACAACAACAACCTCTATATGGTCCGGGGCCAGCTGCTCCGGCATCCAATCCACAGCCGAACCAGCAACCGTCGCAAGGCCCTCCACCACCGCAGCCCAGCTCTCGGCAGCCTCGGCCTGAGCAATCCGAGGCAGCTCAACCGGCTCAACAAGCACAGCCAGCACAGGAGTCTCAACCCTCTCAACCTCCCCAAGCGTCCCAATCTTCTCAACCCTCTCAAACATCGCAACAATCACAACCTTCTCAGCCATCCCAATCTCACCAACCCTCGGAGACCTCATCGCTTAGCAGCGTTCCCCCTCCCCAAAATCACCCTCTTCCTCAGAAGCCGACGTTCCAGGAGAATCGGCCGAGCCACAACCTTCCTATGCACCAACCCCGTCCGCAAAAGGCAGTGTCAGTCGAGAACATCGAGGCTCCGGCTGCCATCGGGGCCATGCAGCCTCAATCCCAGCAGCCGTACTCCATGGCCTTCCACCAGCAGATGCCCATTCCAGTGGCATCGGGAGCATCGGGGTACCCGCCCACGGAATCGCACTCGCGGCACCCGTCGTACCAATCCCACACCACCGGTACACCTCTATCACAGATCCCCGAACGTGCCATCCATGCCGCTCCCTTCCAGCCCAATATGCCAGGCCAACAACAACAACAAATGTCGTACCCGCAGCACAACAATATGGGTACATCTGGCGGCCAAGCGTACTACGGCGGCACTCCCGGTGGCTACGTGATACAACCTACACCTCAACAAGGTTACTACTATCCCACGCCGCCTAGCTATCCGTCAACTATAGTCTCCGCTGGTGGCGTGCCAGCTTTTATCCCTGGAGGCACACCGCAGGGCCATGGGTCCGCTTACGGTCAGCCAGGACAGGTTGATGCATCCGGTGCCGCCGGCAGTGGCCCTCGCAACATGGTCGCACAGGAGGCGAACGGGATGGTGTACTATGTGGATGCGTCACAGATGGCTTCTGTGCCGACCTACCCGGGATACGGCCAAGCACCGGCACAGCAAGGCGGGTACATGTCCGGTATGGGTGGTATGGTGGCGCCGGTTCCTGTTGATGGATACTATTATGGAGGACAGCCCGGTATGATACACTACCCACAGTAGAGTCACTACTTGGCATTTTCTATGAACTCTTATACCTATTCCTCTCTCTCCCTCTGCCTCTTTCTCCTCTCATACTCTCAACATATCTTTTCACTTCACGTTTTACTCTCGTGTACGGAATTCTGCCTCATTACAGTATCAACAAACACCATCCTCAACACCATCAACATTATTACTACCACCTCCGCCATAACGATCCCAACACAGCGAATCATCTACATCCTAATCTACTTCCTTGAGAACATACCATATAATGCATATTTCGATGTTTTCATTGCGCTGCTTTTTTGGATATCTTTCATTCTGTAGCGTGTCAATTTATATCAAGATTTTGCTGCCAAACTTTATGCCCTGTTCTACAGCGTATGCTCTGTGCAGTGTCTAATGATAACATGTTCTGTCTTCTCTTTTCGTTTCTATTTTATTGTTTCTTTGTAGAAAAAATAATCACAAATAAGATAATCGAAACAATTCGAGAGAAAAAAAGAATATGTTTGACAAAAGTCTAATCTAATCCATAACTCTCAAAATAGCACATCCTTTATAAACAAAACAAAACAAAGACCTGAAATAATGAGATTTATAACAACATTACTCCACGTCGTTCTTGACAGGTGTTCCAACGACTCGCGTGACTCAGGCGCTAAAAGGCTTGGTGTCGATGGTCTCCATTCTAGAAGCTCACGCTCGAGAATCAAAGAAAACAAAACTGGGGACGTTGGTGACAACTCACGACAAACGTTTTTGGATCTGGACACGAATTCAAAACCACGGCAGAATGCACGGCAGAGCCTCGGCGTCGGATGTCGTCATTTTGATGTTTCTCGTCTTGTTGGAGAGAAGGGAGAGTGGACTTTTGGCAGGAGCCCCGCTAGAGCCCGCTATCTTACACCAGAGCCTCGCCCATTGAAGAAGGTAAGCTCCTTCTGGTAACGTGTGGTCCTTCACCTTTCACCTCTTTCCGGATCGAGTTCTTTCCCATCTGACGTTGACAGAAGTAACGATAAAGGGAGGCCGTGGTTCCTGCCTTTTTGATCATTTTGATAGTTGAGAGGCGATGACATTTTTACACACTCTTTGGCCCCCAATCATTTTCTTCTTCTTTCTTTCTTTTACACCCCCACCCTACAGCAATGGATGACGGCACAGGTACTCCCTTCCGGCCCGCTGCAGTCCTTGCGACATCGATCGGCCTGACCGCATCCCCGGGCTCATCATCGCCCATGCAGACCTCAGCACCAGCTGCAGCCTTTTCGTCGACAGGATGGACTTCAACAACAGCTGATACTGCAAGGAACGGAGTCTGCGTCTTCTCTGGCGGCACGGCGGCGAACTCGCTCGTGGACGCCTTCCACGCTGTCGCCAAGCACCTCTCAATAGACAGCGATGAGGCCGAGGCTGGGGAGACACAGCAACAACAAAAACAAAAGAAGCCTCCATGTGCACTTACATACATTATTCCCATTTCCGACAATGGCGGCAGCTCGTCCGAGCTGATTCGCTTCTTTGGTGGTCCGAGTTCGTTCTCCTGCAGCCCTTTACCCTTTACCCTTTACCCTATACCCTTTACCATTTACCCTTTACCATTTACCCTTTACCCACTTCTTCCCCCACACAGATGTCCATAAAGGTCTGCTAACAGGTGCATACAAATAGGTGTTGGTGACGTGCGAAGTATATTAACCCTACCCTTTCGAGTGAAAATTTTCATAATGTATGCTTGAATGCAGACTAAACACCAGTATAGGCCGTCTTGTCCGTCTCATTCCCAGCAGCGATGATGAAGGAAACGAGCGGGCCGCTCTTCGCGCCCTCTTTGAGCACCGTCTTTGCTCATCGGACCCCAACCAGGCGCGCAGCGAGTGGCTTGACCTCGTTGAGGCTCGTCATTTGCTCTGGACGTTTGTTCCCAGTGCAACACGTGAGCTGATCCGCGCTGTGCTCAACACGCTCAACTTGGAGATTGTGAAGCGGGCACGGCCATCGACGTCCGTCTTCAACTTTGCCGGCGCCAGTGTGGGCAACCTCTTCCTGACGGGTGCCCGTTTGTTTTCAGGCTCGTTCGAGGCGGGCATCTACCTGCTGTCTCTACTCTGCGGCATCCCGGACCACGTTACCGTGCTGCCAGCCATCAACTCCAATTTTACACATCACATTTCGGCTGGCCTTGTGGACGGGACGACCATCGCCGGCCAGGTCAACATCAGCCACCCATCCCTGCCAACATCTCTGCCCGATGGTGGGCCGCTCACCGTTGGAGCAACGGGCGGCGGTGGGACGGATAGCACTGGCGAAGCGGAAGTGGCCCCCGACCCAAGCGTTCCTCCTGGACCTGTGTTCCGCCCTGATCTCAAGGCTCGCAAACGGGCCAGCACGGCCGTGGACTTTGAGGACGCAACATTGCCGGGGTCTTTGCCGGCACTTCGACAGCCTGCTATTGCTTTCAGTAAGGAGGACGAAGAAGACCTGCCGTCACGCATTGCCCGCATCTGGTACATCAACCCTTATGGTCACGAGATCCGGCCGCAAGCCAACCCCAAGGCATTGGCGGCACTGCGCAAGGCCGAGGCTATCATCTACAGCATCGGCAGTCTCTACACCAGTATTGTCCCGAGTCTTGTCCTTCGGGGCGTCGGAGCAGCCATCTCGTGCATTGGCAACAACAACAACAACAGCAGCAGCAGCAGCAGAGACCCGCCGCGGAAGAAGGTGCTGATCCTCAACAGCAAGTTGGACCGCGAGACGGGCCCCAGCAATGAGGCGATGTCGGCGGTTGACTTTGTACGGGCGATCGTTGCGGCCTGCAAGCAGAGCCAGTCAGACTTTAGCCCCGTGCAAGACAGCGAGTGTCGTCAGTATGTGACGCACCTGATCTTCTTGGATACGGCGCCGCACGAGGGTGGATTGAGCAGCAGCGCCGTACCCAAGGTCGATGAAAAGGCTCTTGGCCAGCTCGGCATTCGGTGCCTCGCCGTCCCGACGCAGGCAAGCCAAGAAAAGCATGCTGCTGGCGAGGGTGCAGTCGTGGCGTCCAAGAAGGCCATGGAGCGGTACGACCAGGCGGCTTTGACGCAAGCTCTCAAGCAGCTTCTAGATGGGTCCTGGGAGAGTAAGCTGAAAGTCTAAAAGCTGAAAGCGGACAATGTACAAGGCATCGATCGGCTTGCGTAATCTATGCGTGTTTATATCTTGGGTGGGACCGATGCTGTTTCTCTTTTCTTTACCGAGTCATTTGTTTCTTTCTAGCTTTAAATTCTATTATTTCACTATTGGCCAGACCTGGCCCCCTTTCACCTCTTTCTCTGGATCCCTTCTGTGTTGGGCACGCGGACAAACTTACGAGCAAATGTAGTCCTACGTAGCTGCCCGTATTTTACCGGGATATGTTTTTGTGCTTCCATGCTTCTAGAGTACGACAGTTTCGCTTTGATTGAATTGCATCTGGTCACGGAGAGCATTGTTTTGTCCTACAGCCATCCATTGGTGTTTACGCGGCCCTCGGAGCATTTTTCGTTTCAAGAGACCAAAACTCTGTTATTGGAAGGACACCAAAAAGAAATGCACCGGTCTGGCTATGAAAACCCGGCCCCGAATGCTCAGCCTGTAAGAGGTGGTATGATAGTCGAAAGAGGCGTTTGCTGAAAAGGGCAAAAAAAGAGGCTCAAAGTTTTGGCAAGGTGACGCGAGGTGAGCAGAAGAAGAGGCTGTTTTGTCTCTGCGGCATAGTTGCGGCCTCTATGTTGGGTTTCTTCTACGATGTGTAGCCTTCTGTCTTGACAAATGGGCATATAACAGGCAGGCAAGTCGTCTGAAGAGCGAAGGATGTGAGAAAAAAGAGCCGCATCGTCGGGCAACTCGGCCAAGCTCCCCGTGATTCGCGTCAATCAACGTCCTGCTACAGCGGCCTGGCCATGGAAGTCTACATTTCCCCCTATATTCATGATTCTTTGCCGACCATACGCAAGAAACGCTGCTCCAGAGCCATACCCTTGGCCTTTCTTTTTGTTCCCCTTTTTGGTCTGTCTTTGTCCAGCTGCCCTGCTTTCCTAAGAGGATTGAGACATGTTGAGACATGCAGGGGCCATATCCTAATACGCATACTGAGAACTGAATACTGAGTACTCCGTACACACGGGTGGCGTCCACGCTCTTTGTTTTCTACGAGGCTGTCCTCGACTGTCCAATCCAAAGCCTCTCTCTTTGTTTTGCTGTGATCCTTTAGGGTACAGAATCTGCGTCAAGGACTCGACACGTCGACCCCGCGGCCAGTGGCAGCGTTTTCGTCCAGCCACTACATATAGATTTATGTATTTTATTCATATTTGTTTCTGCGGTATGTCTTGTTTACCACCGAGTTGATCTGTCTTCCGCCCTGCCACTTTCCTGGCCACCGGAAACGAACAAAAGGATCCAGACCCAGCCGGCAAAGAGATCTGTGTAGGCTAATATAAAATGGCCAAGCAGAATAATAGCAGAAAGAATGACGACCGGTATTATCGCCCTCTCTTACGCCGACGTCCTCTTTGGCACCTTCCTTTGCCCAATGGCCGACTCTTAAAACTGCATGAAGGAAGCTCCAGCTCGAACCACTCGCTGAGGCTCAGCGCTCCGTGTCATGCGTTTCGGTCGCTCAAATGCTCGTCAGCTTCTCCCACGCCGCACAGCATCTTGTGGGGCATAAATAAGTGCAAACTAACTATATGGGCAAATAAGCACAACCACATAATAAAAATAGAAGGCGAAAGACGTGCAGCTTCAACAGCTTGGTCAGTGGACCACCACTTACAAGACTCGATGTTGTTTGCCTACGCTAGTGCTGCATCAGGGAGGGGCAGAGAAGACGGGGGTTGACAAAACAGAGGGAGCTGCTGGCATCGAGCTTGTATCAAGCTCGAATCTTGACCAAAAGTGTATCGATTGGTATTCGATGAATCAGAAGAAAGTTGTGCGGATGCCACTGTAAGTGGTGCTCTCCGTAAGCTTGAGCTTGGTAAGATGGTCGAAGCCGTTGTTGGTGGCTCTCAATGGTCCGGTCTCTGGTTGGCCCTGTTGGTTGCAATGGCTCGACGGTTCCCCGCATTCACATACTCAGTATTGTTGCCCGTAGGATAGATTCTGTAGAGATGTCGTAATACTTTGCATCTTACGACGTCCAGATGCTGACGCTGCTGTTTGCATTTGTCCTGCATCTAGAGCTCTTCACCTTTCTCATCAATGTGCTGCAAATGATGCATATCTTGTGGCCACCGCCACCCGCCATCTTTCTCCGGTCTCGAGTCCTGTCATATTGACAAAGTGGCACAGTGCCACAGGGGGGTCTATGCAATGCATCTCTGCATCTCGACAGAATCAACGGAGCAAGGGATAAATACCGTACCGACTGACCGACCTGTGGTGTTACACAGGGGCCCTTCTCACAAATTCGATATGTGACGTCGTCAGCTTGCAGCAGCCTCGTGTTTCGATGTCGTCGGCCATAGTTGTAGTTGTTCTGAGTGAGAGACGGGGCTTTCCTTCTCATTTCGACAGTTTTGCCCCTAGAGGCCAGCCGTTTGCGATGACGGGCCTGCCACAACAAATGTTTGCCACGAGTGACGCCGTTCCTTTCGGTGCCTGGAGGGGACTGTAACAGAAAAGCCGACGGAGCTCTCGGGGAAGCTTCGAGCTCAGCGATGACCCCTCTCGATGACCTCTCTTGCCTGAAAGACCGCCTTTTGGGTCTTTTGGCCCAGCTAAACGAGGAAGCTCGCCCGTTAGGGCCCCAAAGTTGTCGGGGCTCTGTCAGCTCCAGCCGGATTGACGAGGTTGGAATGCAGCCAAGGGAGAACAAAGCATGGCAATAGTGTGGGATTGGCATAAAGGCCATAAAGGCAACAAGACTAGACGCTCCTAGCAGGTGGGCGCGAAAGTACCGAGTGGGCGGTCTTACTCGAGCAGTGTCCGACGTCGACGCCATAATCGCATGGGTATTTGTGTGTTTTGTGATGTTGTATGAGAGAGTAAGAGCTAGCAAAATAATAGAAAATAAGGGGCTCGCTGAAGCAGCCCATGCTCTTTCCTTCACTTGACCCCCCGAGCCCCTCCATCGCGCTTTCCGCGACTTTGTAATATCCCGTGTCGACGTTTGCCCGGCCGCGCTTTCCCTGTTTTCACTCGTGTGATACAGCATATCTGTCTCTGCAGACATTGCGCAACATCTCGACAGGCCTCGCGGCCATTGTCGGTTATTTCTTGGCGGTCGATGCCGATATTGTAAGTATGTTACGTTGATGTGAAGATGAGTCCTACGAGATGAGCTTCTGGTATGGTCAAGAGAGTATTAATGCTAAGCTACATGTTATGAACATCATCTTACTATTCCCCAAGAGCTCGGTACGTAATGCGTCGTTTCTTTTGGTGCGGCGTTGAGAACCTGGGTGCTAATTACCTTGTTCAATCCGATAGATTTACTCAAAAGACTTGCAAGAGATAGTGAGTGAGCTCGTGAGATACAGCGTAAATACGGCACATGAGCACGAGCCTTCTCGCCTCTATCACTGTCTGTGACGCTTCAGGCTTGATGGGCCCCGCATACCGCCCCACTTCCCTTCTGAACAAGCGCTCCTGCCTTTTTGTTCCCACTTTCGTTGCCCACTAAATACGCCATCGCCTGCCTGAATTGAATGCTATCGCTCTGTCGCTCCAGAGCCTTCTGTCGCCGCCGAGCACCACTGTGAGGCTTCCACGGCGTGCATCTGACTCTCCGACCATGCTGGATCCACTGTGCATCTGCGTGCGGATCCCCATTCTTATCGCGGTCGTCGGACCGGCATGTGTTTGTAAATTGTGAGGTTGTGCAATGAATGATAGCCTTGGGGCCTCGCTACGGCAAGAGAATGAAAGAGAAAGAGCGACTGGAGAAACTGGCTGGCTGACTGGTATTGACTATGGCAGGACCAAGCCTAGCCGTGAGAGAATATGGAAGGTACAAAAGGACCTTCGGTAACGCAACCAATACTCGCACATTGATGCACAAGAGCGAGAGAATCATTTACATGGGAAAGTGGCACCAGCGGCGTGTTTCGCTCATTCGCTCCCGAGGCTCCTTCCCTTTGCGCCTCTTCTTGCACCCTGTGACCACCCTGTGACCCTGCTCCTGCCTCTTTCCCTTCCCATTCAGCTGTATTAATTGGGCGGCGTCAATCCCCCGCCCACCGCCATTCCCTTTCATCCAGTCCCAGTCTCCAGTGAGCAGGAGCGACCAAGCGAGTGTAGCGAGTGAGTGAGCGAGTCTCTGAGTCTCTCTCCCAGTCTCCCAGTGTCTGGTTTGACAGACTGGGCAAGTGGGGCACATCCTCACTCACACATACACTCTCGCCCTGTTCACGGCTTCAAGGCTCTGTTCTGGCCCGCTCTTCACTCGCCTCAAATCCTGGCTCGTCACTATCATGCACTGTTCGTCTTTCTGGGGCCCGTCTTTTGCAAGCCTGCCCGCTTATTGCGTAGACACTACCACTCCCGATTCGTATTATCTGACTGCCTGGGGGCGCGGCTTTTGAGCGACTCCTCGTCTAGCCCCACTTTCCGCCCCTCCGCTGACCAATAATCGTCATGCCTTCCTGTCTCTTGTCTAAATAAAACGGCCCATACTGGGGGGACGAGCCCGCCCTTTCCCTTTCTTTGCCTCTTTCCCTCACTGCCCTCGCGTCCGCCGCCCCTTCCCTTTTGGTGCATGGTGCACTTGACTCCTGCTCATTCAGGCCAGGCCACTGCCCTATCTTCACCGACAAAACCAGGGCGGTCGCACCTTCCCTCCATTCACTCCTCTTTCCCTTTCTTTCTTTCCTTCTTTCCCCTCTTTAATATCTAAACAGGATCCTCATCTTCCTGGACGGATCCATCATCTCTGCTCATCACGGGTCTTCATTGTTTTGACCTTTTTGCATCTGTATTCTATCGCGCGCTCATCTTCCTTGCATAGACAACGAAGCTCTCGCATCAGCACCCAATTGTCAGTGTAAGACTACGAGGTACTTTACACTTGCACATGTAAGTAGACGACGCCTATCATACCAGCACTATTGCTTCATCCTCGCATCTTCCCCCTTTCAAGCTGCCACGCGTCACCCTTTGCCTTCAATAATGGCTCCAGCGGGAGACTTCTAGACTTTTCTGTCCCGTGGCACATACGAGGCCCCCCATGTACACTTGTTTGGTACTTGCTATCGTGGGTGACAAATGTACTAACGACAATAGATAAAGGCTTTGTGCCCTAAGTATTACCATTTACCATCTGAATTTGCCCTCTACATCACCTCGGCACAGCATACGAAACATTCCATCATGGCGCCAGTATCACCGGTCCAGCCGGACACCCCTATCACGGTGAAGATCACCTTCGACGACGAAGCCAAGGGATGCAAGAAGTTCAAGGTCCCCTACGGCGTCCTGACTGACGGTCTGCACGCATTTGAGAAAAAGGTAAGTCTCGGGACGCACTCAGCCTTCAATGACTTCTTTCTGACTGCTAACTCTTTTTGCTTCATCTCTAGCTGTCCGAATTCCTCGTCACTTCCGAAGACAGCACCCCATACCACTACGAACGATTCTCCGATTCGGCCGGCAAGAACATCCCTATTTCACACGACAACCCGGCCGCGTACCGCCAGCTGCTCCGCGCCGCCAAGGCGAAGCAGAAGCTCAAGCTGCGTGCCCGCCTGACTACCGAACAGAGCGACGTCGCCAGCCCGACCACGTGCACTGGCCCTCGCCCCGTCACTATGGAGGAGGTCCCTGAAGGAGCTGCAGCCTCTGCCTCTGCCAACACATCACGCTCGGCCTCTACTGCTGCGGGATCCATTACCGCTCCGGCCCCGACTCCGGCCGGGGCGACTGCTGCCCCGACTGCCAGTTCGTCGAAGAACACCATTAAGAGCGCCTTTGCAGCACTTGCCGAGTTCCAGGACCGGCCCCATGACCTGACCCCCGAGGCGGTTCAGCGTTGCATTGATGCGTACCCCGAAATCCCTGGCCACTTCCCCCAGGGCCAGACGGAGAGTGAGTACGAGAAGGAGCAGAGCAAGCGCCTCGAGGAGGCCATTGCCGGGCTCAGCATCAGCGAGACCTCCAAGGCACCGGTGCAGCCGCAGCCCTACCAATTCGAGCGCAAGTTCTCGCCTCTGGGCTCGGCCGGTGTTGCCCTGCCCAACCTGGCTACCCCGGTCGGGACCCCGGCACCCTTCTGTGGCTTCCCGCAGACCTGGACCGACAGCTACCTGAACGGTGCTTTCAACCAGACTGCCACTGCGCAGACATCGTCCATTCCTCTCCAACTTCCGTCGGCAGTGCCTCCACCCCCGCGTATGCCTGCCTTCACGGTGTGCTGCAACTCGTGCGAACGCAAGATCCCGGACGCTCACTACCACTGCTCAACCTGCGAGGCTGGTGACTTCGACCTGTGCGAGACCTGCATTGAGCTTGGTATCACTTGCTACAACCCGGAGCACTGGATGATCCGCCGCTACATCCAGAACGGCTTGATTGTCAACAGCACTACCGAGAAGGTCAAGCCCAAGCCCAAGGCTCCTGCTTCGAACCCGATGTCAGAGAAGGCGGCCGGCACGGCCCCTGCCAAGCCTGCGGAGAAGCCTGTGGAGAAGCCTGTGGAGAAGCCTGTGGAGAAGCCCGTTGTGAACCCAATTGAGAAGCTTGCCGAGCCGCCGTTCAAGTATGTCGACGACTCCACCCGCCAGACGTTCCGCAAGTACACGATCCGCACTTGCAACAACTGCATCCGCGAGCTCCCCGAGTACGAGTTCCTGCACTGTGCCGAGTGCTACGACTTTGACCTGTGCAAGGCATGCTTCGTCAAGAACGACCACGGCCACCATCCCAAGCATGCTTTCCAGCCCTGCGTCAAGGGCACCGAGTTTGGCTGGAACGTCACCCGCCGTCTGTCTGCCGGCCGTGGCTATCGCCACAACGCCGTGTGCGACGGCTGCGAGGCGTACATCATTGGTGTCCGCCACAAGTGCAGCGACTGCCCTGACTGGGACTACTGCTCTGACTGCGTCCTGAACGCCGCATTCATTCACCCCGACCACCGCTTCATCCCCATCTACGAGCCTCTGTCTGAGTCTATGATGGCCAAGTCGGGCGAGGAGCAGGTCATTCACAACGGCATTTACTGCGATGGACCCCACTGCTCTGCTAACGGCCTGAGCCACTCGCCCATCCGCGGCAACCGCTACAAGTGCGCCGTCTGCAACAACAAGGATTTCTGCGCCACCTGCGAGGCCAGCCCGAGCAACAGTCACAACAAGACCCACCCTCTGATCAAGTTCCGGACGCCTGTCCGCCACGTTTCGGTCACGACGACCGGCGAGCACGACGGTGGCCGCCGCATGCCGACCATGGGTGACCGTCGCCCCCGGATGTTCCCCTCGGGTGAGCTTGCTCGCTCTCCTATTCAGGAGACGTCCAAGCTCGTCGCCGACAGAGTGCGCACAGTCCTTGACATCAAGCCGACTGCTGCTCCTCCCCCTGCCGTCAAGGTGGAGGTGAAGCAGCCGGAGGTCAAGAAGCAGGAGGCCGCCGCTGATGCTGAGCCCAGCGCCAAGCTGCTCGGCGCCATGTTCAAGAGCGAGACTGTTCTTGACGGCACCTCGTTTGCCCCGACCCAGACCTTTGAGCAGACCTGGGTCCTGCGCAACACTGGTTCCGTCGCCTGGCCCGCTGGCTGCTGCGTCCGTTTCGTGGGCGGTGACTACATGGGCCATGTCGACCCCAACAACCCGGCCGGCATCCAGGAGCTTGTCTCGGCCTCGGAGTCGACCATCTGCTACAAGGCCCTGGCCCCCGGCGAGGAGGCTCCCTTCACGATCCTGCTGCGCGCTCCCTCGCGCCTCGGCAAGACCATCTCGTACTGGCGCCTGACCACTAAGGGTGGCATCAAGTTCGGTGACCGCCTGTGGTGCGATATCAATGTCCGCCCCAAGGAGGAGGTTGAGTCGGCCAAGGCCGTTTCCGCTGAGGTCGAGGCCAGCGAGGAGAAGGCCGTCGAGGAGAAGGCCGTCGAGGAGAAGGCCGAGGAGAAGGCCGAGACCTCGACCACCGACAGCCAGATGATCTTCCCCAAGCTCGAGACGGAGTCACCCATTGCCAGCGTCCACGACGTTGCCACTGAGGAGACCACCGCTGTCGTCGACGAAGAGACTGATGACTTTGACTTTGACGACGAGGAGGGCTGGGCTGTCGAGAACTCGACCTCGGACGACGGTTTCCTGACCGACGAGGAGTACGACATTCTCGATGCCTCTGATGAGGAGTCGATTGTCGATGAGACCCGCAAGTAAATTGCGTGGCATCTATGAATTTTCAGGAAAATCTCTTTGATGAGACGAGGGATGAATATCTACGGATCCGACAATGTCGTGCACGACATGCACATGTTTATTTGTTTTGCTGTCTTTGATTTGCGATGTTTTTTATTGGTGTTCGCTTTTACCTCTCTGTCTCTGTTATTGATTGGTGTTTATGTTTGTGCTTTATTCTCTTAATCAAGGCTCTACTACCGTCTCTTTTTGTTGCTTTTTTCGGGAGTGTCGGATCGTTGCCGGAGCCCTGGTCGGGGCTGACCTTTATGTCACACGACAGTCCGTCTTCGTGTATTCTTTTCTTTTCTTTTCGAATTTGTTTTCCTAGTTTTCTGCTTTTTAGTTTAACTCAGATTGAAACAACATGATTTTAGTTCTTGATCTTATTGCACTCTACTTGTCGTGTTGCCGTTGGATTTGATTGTGGTACACTGACCAATAAAAGTCAATTATCATACAAACCACATGCACCTCAACAGTGATTTGACTTGGCGAGAGTTGGATGAACACACCGGAAACGCCAGTAAATAAATTTTACATGTGTCAAGTAGTAAAGAATAATAACGCTCTAGCCGTACATGCGTAGGAAACCATAAATGCCAACAAATAAAAAAATTGTAACGAGATACACGGGAAAAGGGACGCCAACAGCAAGCAACAGAAACACAAGTGGTTTACTCCAGCATCGTCTTCTTACCCGTGGATGCCGTGATGGCACCTGTCCGGTAGGCAACGCTGGCGTCCTGGTTCTTGTAGTCCTTTTTGTAGTCCTTCTTGTTGTTGTCGGGACGGGGCCGTCTCTCTCTTGGCTCGCGGTTGTTGTTGCCACCCTGGCTCTGGCCTTGACCCTGACCCTCGCCGTCGCCGCCACGGGGACCCTTCTTGAAGCGCTTCTTGTAGCGCATAGCGTCGTCCTCGGCAAACTGGATCTTGAGCGGACGGCCCTTGAGCTGGTTGACCCACCACTTGCGCTGTTTTGTGCGTGTTGCCGTCGTCGTCGTCGTTGTCGTCGCCGGCGCCTTTGTCTCCTCCGCGTCCTCATCATCTCCTGCAGCCGCAGCCGCCTCAGCTACAAAGTCCTCTTCGGTGTCGATTGTCTCGGTAATTTTGACAAAGCCCTGGACAGCCGCAGCTGCCGACTTGGACGCCGCCTCGGGTGTAATGTTCTGACCATCATCGGTCTTGCCGCCAAACTGGACCCAACCGTAGCCACGGCACTTTTCGGTGTTGTCGGGGAACGTGGCGACCTTCACCCAGGCGACCTGGCCGCAGGGCGTAAAGTGACGGCGCAGGTCCTCCTCGGTGGTGTCGAAGCCCAGGTTGCCGACAAAGATCTTGGTGCTGGTCATGCCCTCAGCCGGAGTGGCGGACGACGAGCCGTCGTTGCCGTTCTTGCCGTCGCCAGCAGAAGCAGCAGCCGCACCAGCACCAATGGCGGCCGCAGCGCCTTCGCGCTCCTTGGCCGGCCGGCCCTCATACGACTTGCTGTCCTTGATCAGCACGCGGCGGCCCTCGAGCTCCGTTTCAGACAGAGCCGTGGCGGCCACCTGCGCCTCGTATGTCAGGAAATCAACATAGGCAAAGCCCTTGTTAGGCGGTGGGAGCTTGCCGTCGGTATCGGCGCTGACGTTGTGGGGGCGTTGCTGGTGAGCGGGCCGCTTGCCCAGGGGCAGGTTCACACGTGTAATGTCGGTCTCAGCAATGGCGCCACCGGAGCTGTCGATGAACCAGCGAAACAGCTGTGGGCGGGTGACGGTGAATGCCAGGTTGCCGATCCAGATGCCAAACTGAGAGCGCTCGGCCTTTTTGTTGTTGTCCTTGTCGCCTTTCTTGCCGCCCTTGGCCGGAATCAGGTCGTCTTCGTCTTCGTCGTCGGATTTAGGCTTGGCCGGCAGGACCTTGCCCTTCTTGAGGGCACGCTTCGCACGCTTCGAAGGGGGTTCGGGAAGGGTAAGGTCGACCTCGATCTCGGGGACGTCGTCGTTGGCGGCTTTCCGCTTCTTCTGGGGGGACGAAGACGAGGACGGCGAGGCTGGGGAGGAAGGGGCTTCAGTCGGGGCAGCGGCCGCTGCCTTTGTCTCGATATCGGTCGCCATTGTGTGTGTGAGATGTGGAGCGGTTTCTCGTTGGTGATTGTAGGAGGAACGCACTCGAGACGAGATGGAGAAAAGAGAGTCGAGATTCTGCCGCTGTGTAACTCCACCCTTTTTTTCGTCTTTGACTTTTTTTCTTATCGAAAAAATTATCGGTGGGGCGATAACGATAAGCTACTGTTAGTGCTGGACGGTTGACAGGTCCCTAGAATGGGCGTTGTAAGCTGGTTGAGGATAGCAAAGGGTCGCTAAATTGTTTGACGACATTTTTTAATCCCATTCTGATTTCATTCATGTTTCCTAAAGGCCTACGGAATACGTTATGGCAGTTTGTATCCCGATCGCTCCTTCTTTATCCGAGTGCGTTCCTGTATTGCCTCTTCACGTGCCCCGATCTCTTATCTGCGAGTTTGCTCCCTCGCTCCTGCCATGAGGGACCCCAGCGAAGGCAATAGCGGACGTTCGACCCACTTTATAACGCCTGCCTTCCTTCTCTGTGTTTGTCTGGATTCAAGTACAAAGAGAGAGGAAGAGTGAGAGGTAAGAAAGCGAGGGGTGATTGGGGGTCATTTCGGGCAATATTGGCAGCAGTGCGGCGTTTACCGCCATGGCTGTTTCTTTGTTGACATGTATCACGCAGACAGACGATCCGTCATTAGTTTACTGTTGCCAACTAAACCAACTGTCAATAGTTTTCTGTTGGTTCTGTTTCAACGGTTCTTTCAGGGAGGGGATGAGTACATGCCAGGGAAAGAGCTACCGCCGTTGTGAGCATATCCACCGAATGCGCCTTCCTACTAAAGTGTGCACTTTCGGTGGTGTTTGTCCGTATTTCTTTTCTCGTCACGCTGCGTTGGCGCCCACGGCGGGTTGCGCCTTCTCTCTTTGACGGGGTTTGTCCGTTTTGACCGCCTCTCCTATCTCGGCACACCCAACTGCAAAGGCTCGACTGGGCCCCCTGAGACACCTCGTTGGCGGCCATCCACACACCACTTTGGACGAGCTAATCCTGGCCGAGCTGGGAGTCGGGGGATGTGCACGACGGCCAAGCACACACGATAAAAAAACAAGCACATTGACCAGGCCGTGTGTTGTTGTATCTTGTCTTACCGGGGTGCCTTTGACCGGCCCTTGACCAGCCCTGGGACAGTCCTGTTTGATTTGCCGGCTGCAGGTGACGGGCGGCGGTGTCTCCTCCGGCGTCTCGAAAAACGGTTCACCGTATGTAAGAAGCGCTGTGAGTTGTATGGCAGACAAGTGAGGAGGCAGTTGAGAGTGTGTATTCTTATTTTTAATTCACGTCGTATATTCAAAAGTTATGCTTGCTGGATGCCGTGAAAGTTGAATCCGATTTTTCTGCCTGACTGTCTCGTTAAAACACCGTCATTTTAGCTCGTGCTCACTATATTCTGGGCTAGTCGTCCGCTGTGGAGACGGTTCGTCCGCCAGAGACTCGCTGGACGTGCGCTGGGCGATAAGGTTGGGCGATGTCCCGTCCGCCAATGTCACTAATCCAGTGAGTAATGCCCTGTAACTTGGGGCAGCCCCACATCAATATGGGCCACGCACATGGCTGGCGGCTGTAACTGTGCTCACTCGACTCAGAACTCCTCAGTAGTGCCAGCTGCCCAGCGACCGCTAGCTAGGCTAGGCCTGAACTTCAGCCAGTAACCTTCCACGGCTGCCTCCTATGAGACGCTATCCTCGTCCCGTGCCCCCCAGTCCCTCACACCCCAGTAGGAAATAGGAAAGAACCCACCCACCCACCACACAACTCACAATAAATTCCTCCCTCTAATTCCCTGGCTCGCCTGGCTCCTGCCCAACCCAACCTGGCTGGCCCAAGCGGCCGACTCGCCTCTTTCCCTCCTCTTTTTTCAGTCAGTAATTTTCGTCTCCTCTTTTCCCTCCTTCTCCCTCGCTTCCACTTTCAACTTTTGTCTCTTCCTTTATTTTGCTAGTACAGACTTCACACCGACCCTACCTTTTCTTCCTTTCTCCTTTTCCACATCCACGTCCTCTCTCTTCCTCTCTCATCTTCACGCCTTCCATTGTCGTCGTTTTCAATCGTCGCCATCGACCTGCATCATCGCCATATTCACGCATCCAGCGGCAACGATCCCGGGCCATCGACTCTCCGAATCCCATCATCTCTATTGACGACAAGCCATCGCCTGCCTCGACCGGCATCTTTGTCTGACGCAAACGATCCTCAGTCTCTTCATCGACGACATCTGCATTTGCTCCTGCCAATCCGGAAACGGAAGAATAAGGGCGGCATTATCTACTTTGATTCGCCGTCCTTCGCCGCGTGCATTTTTCACCGGCCTTCGATTGCAATACGATTGTTTCCTTTTCCTCTCTCGAGAAGATGAACGTCCTGCTGCCAACACAACCGCCACTCTTCCCCCATCAGCACGAGTCTCCAAGACAGTCCCCTTCCCGGTCAAGTACGTCTGCTCTAGCTTCTCGTTCCTCGTCGAGTCTTGGGCATGAGCACGTTGCTAACCATCCAGTGTCTCCCTTCCCAAACATGGCCGCCTCCAAGAAACGGAAAGCCGACGACGAGGGCGATGAGATGTCTCTTTCGCCTATGAGCTCGCCCGCCATCTCCAACCGCCAGCTCTCCCGCCCCGTCAAGAAAGCCCGTGCCGCCGAAATGACCGGCCGGCCACTGCCGCTGCCCCGCCTGCTCGAGGCCCTCGACGCCACACAGCTCCGCACCATCCTCCAGACCATCTGCGACCACCACCCCGATATCTCCCAGCAGGTTGCCGACAATGCACCGCGGCCCACGCCCACATCGACCCTACGACTGCTTGGGGAATATCAGGACCGTCTGCGGACCGCCATGCCGTACGGCCACTCCAGCGCCGACTATAACTACTACCGGGTTAAGCAGCCGCTCATCGCCCTCGTCGAAGCCATATCCGAATACACCCGCCAGTTCCTGCCGCCTGTTGAGTCTCAGGCCTCGGCATCCCTCGAGTTCTTGGACGGCACTACCAAGATTATCCACCAGCTGCCTGACTGGGATAGCCCGACATATCGCCAGCACAAGGAGGGCGCCTACGACGAGATTGCCCGAGCCTGGGCTGTGGTCATTCAGGAGGCGTCCAAGCGTGGCGGCGGCGGCTTCACCTCGCTGCTGCTGTCGGAGCACTGGGACCAGATCCTGTCCAAGCACAACCAGCAGTCGGGTGGCCGTCTCGAGGCTGCTATGAGCGCACTGTCTCAGCATGTTGGCTGGATGGGCGCGAGCGGCGGCAACGGCGGTGCTAACGCCGGCAACGACCCCAGCTCCATCCGCAACCAGCTGATGAACGGCACCTTTGGCTCGCCTGTCCGTGTCGGTCCCTGGTAGGAGCAAGACCAGTCACTGCGCCGTCCTTTGCAGCTCCGGCCTGGCCGGTATAAGCTACGGCCACGTGCCCGCACTACCGACTATTAACGAACTTTACGACGTTTTCTTTTCTGTTACCATTCATGGGTTCATCTGCATCATTCACTATTTGCATCCAAACCCTCGTTTTAATCCCTCATCCTCTCGTCCATTCCCCACGGACCGTCGGAACCGCTCGGATTATCTTTGCACTCTATTTTCCGTCTTGTTTTCAATCGCCTCATGTTCTTACTTCGAACCCTCATATCACACACCGGTGTTTATAACGGCCAGCGTTCAATAGAAATCAGGGAACCCAGGGAACCATTCATCCATCTTCAGGCGGCGTTCATTCATCTTTTCCCCTTGTCTTTTCTTCTTCTACTAGTTTTCATTTTCAGTATCATGTTTCTGTCTCTTTTTGTAACTTGCAACTTCCTCTCTAGTTTATTAATGCTGGGAAAGGCCCGTTGTGTTTTCTTTACTGTGCCTTTCATGTGTCTTGTGTGTTTGTTATGAATTTCCTTGCCGGGAGGTATAGGTATGGGAGGATCTGTGTCTTTCGGGTATTGTTCTCTTCATGTTCTTCACGTTTCTTCTTCTTCAGCAACGTACTTTGTCTGGTGTTCGTTTTTGTCATTTTTAATCATGCTGTTTGCATAGCAGGATCGACAGTTTTATGGTCCGCTGTTTTCACGTATTTTTGCTCCAGACAAATAAATGCATTGCCTCACCTTAAGTCTAACTCCATCTTCGTTTTTCTGGTTCGGCTGTCCCCCTGATCGACAGTCTGTCACCATGCTCGACCAGCTTTTCTCGTTCCCAAAATCTTGTGTGCTCGGGATTCTCGGCTGGGTCGATCACCGGACCACATGTCCATCCTTCTCTGTGCCGTACCAAGTCCTACCAAACTTCTTCCAAGTTCTCTTCCCACCATTCCGTTATCCTCACCCACCCTGCCAAGCTTTATATATGTGTCGTGTTGCAAAGATAGCAGCCCTCCCACCAGCCTTGTTCCCCGCATTTTCAGATGTTGGTTTCGTATAGTTTTTATCTACTATTTGTTCCAGACTCCTTTTAAATCTCCTTTTATTTTTTGATCTTATTCTTTTCTACCAATCCACTTATTCAAATTCCATGGTTACACAGATATAAATCGAGACACACGTAAACACAAGAGGCAGAGGGGGAAAAGCATCTTGTACTCCGGTCATGGCTCCATCTAAAAATCTCCGACGGGGGACAAGACTCTCTGGTTATGCATCTCACATGTCTTGCTGTGCATCCTGTGTGTGATCACTTTTCGTCTCAGTTTAGGAGCTGTCGTTGTTCTTGAGTGTGGTGTGTACTCCTGTTTTGTTTTATGTCTGTTTTTAGTGGCCGAGCCCGCTACGGCCGCTATTTCTACAGGGTCACACAGGGTCTTATTGAGCCCTGACACGCTATGGGACTTTCTGCCTATGGCGGTGCCAGTGGCACTGATCGTCGCCTGTTGGCGGTAGCACAGGCAACCGTCCCCAAATCCAGTTTCTAGCGATCCACTATTATATGATCAACACGTGACCACGAGTCAGTTTGGCAATAGTACCCCGTCGCGTCTCGAGCAAACAGGGCGCGCCTGCCTGGTTGTGTCTGTGTGTTGCTTGTAAATTGTGAATGCTTTGTAGGAGAGACGCGAGCATCCGCATTTACTGCCGTGCAGCAACGCTCCGAACACATCACCATCCCGGACGACGACTCCGAACGAAATAGAACTCGTATTCGACTATTAGCTTCACAGTACTCATCACTGCCTCTTGATTGTAGTGCCCAACTCGTCTCATACCACCAAGTCGCGTCGCGTCTCCGATGTTGGCATTCTGAACAGACCGATCACGACACCCATTTTTCACACTCCCGGCCCGCCATCGAGAATCGATCTCGAAGATGCCAAAGTACGCTCTACTCTGGCTCATGTTCTACTCAGATTGATAATTGTTCGTTTGCTAACACCCAACAGCCCTGGTGACCAGCACCAGCCCATCTCCAACCCCTTCCAGTCCATACAGCCCCAGCAGGGACTCGGCGACATGAACGGCCAGCAAAATAACAATAGCAACAACCAGGGCGCTCAGCGGATGACCGAGTACACGGCCCAGGAGATTGCCACGCTGCAGAGCCGTCTCGAGAAACAGCTCGGACCTGAATACCTGTCCGCCCGCGCGGGACCATCGGGCCAGAAAGTCCACTACATCGCTGCCGAGAAAGTCATCACCCTCGCCAACGAAGTCTTTGGATTTAACGGCTGGTCGTCGTCCATCCAGAACATCCAGATCGACTTTGTCGACGAACACCCGCAGACATTCAAGATATCGGTTGGCCTGTCTGTCATTGTTCGCGTAACGCTGCGCGATGGCACCTACCACGAAGACATTGGCTATGGCCACATTGAGAACTGCAAGGGCAAAGCGGCTGCCTTTGAAAAGGCCAAGAAGGAAGGGACCACGGATGCCCTGAAGCGTGCCCTACGCAGTTTCGGCAATGTCCTGGGCAACTGCATCTACGACAAGAAGTATGTGGAGAAGGTATCCAAGATGAAGGCGGTGCCAGTGAACAAGAAGACGTTCAACGAGCAAGGGCTGCACCGGCATGCGGACTATGTCGTCAAATTGGAGGATGGCGCCACAACAACGGCAACAAACGGTGCAATGCCACCGGCAGCGGCACGGCTGCCACCACCTGCTGCCGCTGCTACCACCATCGCCAAGCCCGAGGCGTCCATCTTGACAGACACTTCTGATCTCACGGCGGACATGCTCGATGACGACTTCTTGGGCGATTTTGACGAGGCCGACTTTTGTGTTTCCGACGAAGGCCATCCTGACGAGTTTATTGTTCGCGAGTCTTCCGTGCCCGCTCTTCCTCCGCCACAACAAAACCCTGGCTCGAGGACCACGAGTCCTCTGAGACAGGTGGTTCCGCAGCAGAACAACAGCAACTACAACCAGCAGAGACCAGCCGGAGCAGGCATGCCTCCACGGCCACCACAGACTCCGACACCGATGAATGCACGGCCAAATGGCAACGGCAACGGCAACGGACTCGGCCAAAGACCACCATACCAGCAGGGTGCAAACAACCAGCAGGCCAACAAGCCGCCACAGAACGCCCAACGGCCACAGGGATTTAATGGCAACAATGGCAACAGCAACAGCAACGGTCAGAACGGACAAAAGGTAGCACCTCTCTCAACAGCAGGTGAGGTGGAAGGTACACCCTGGCTATCGGCCCGTGCCATTGCCAAGGCTGGTGATGGCGATGCACTCGCTGCTGTTGCACCCTCCATCCAGGCCGGTCATCTGTTCAACCCCAAGGCTGAGAGTCCTTCGATTCGCAAGACGCCTGGCATTGACCACAACTCGTCCAAGCCGATTCCTCGGCTAAATCGTCCGGTCGGCAGCAGTGCACTGCCACCATCGACCAACGCAGCGTCCACTGCTGGTGTGTCATCAGCCACGAGCAATGCTTCGACCGGCGCTCCAGCACCAGGTGGTATGGCAACTCGGAGTGGTGTCAACCACCCCGGCATGGAGCCTGTCCGTCGTATCGGAGCACCGCCCAGCACGGCAAGCCCGCTTGCCAACCGCAACCAGTTTCGGCCACCGCCGATGAAGCGTGGACCGCCAAACGACACGCCTGCGGGTGTTTCTCGTCCGCCTCTTGCTGATATGCCCAGTAATGTGTCTGCAAATGGTGGTGGCACGATCGTTGCTGCAGGTGCTGTCGGTGCGGGCTCCGGTGTCGACGTCAAGCGGCAGAAGCTGGCATAGGCGTTACTTTCTCTCTCTCTCTCTCACGAGCTGCTCTTCAGAAACTTATATTCTTAGCTTCCATGGGTTATATTCGGGTTGATTTGTTTGTTTGTTTTCGTTGTCTTATCGTTTTCAAAAGGGACTCATGATTAATATGGCGTTTGGCGAAGAAGGGGGTTTTAGCTGGAGCGTCTTCATAGACACATGCATTTGTTTGTGCACCACAGAATGAATACAATACTAATACTAGAGCAGGTTGCTTTACGATTTTGCAAGTTTATCTCCCATTTTGATGTCAACAAATGCCCCTTTTCGGCCATAAGGCTGTTGTTTGATATAGTCCGTTTTAGCCAGGTCCATGTTATCAGTGTCCTCATGTTAGACCAGGGAAGCACCAAAATTATTTGTTTCCTTTGACCATGTGTCTGAGGAACAAATTATTTTACTATCTTTTTCTCCTCGTATTTACCTGTTGCCGGGATGCTTTATGCCGCCTTGCAGTTGTCCTCCATGCAAGTCAACAGAGCGGCCAAAATGCGCTGCCGACTGCTTTTGAATTGGCTGGCCGCTGATTGGCTAGAACTTACACCATCGCACCTGCCATTGTACCCCACCACGTTCTTGCCCGCTGTCGGGTCCGATTGCCGGCGGGTCGTGTGCCTTGTGCCTTCCCGCATAGTGCCAATTGCACACTATTTTTTTTTTTTTTTTTTTTTTTTGGTGTCACTGGCGGTTTTTGTTAAGAGGATCGCTCCTCCCCCACAAAATCTGCACCTGCCAATTGAAGCGACGACTCACGATTCTATCACGACTCTTTTTCACCACAATCCACGACCACACTTTGACAGTCTCTTTCTTTCTTTGCCGTTGACCAAAGAGGATAGACTGAGAAAGTCACAGAGCCGTCATGGGGCCCGTTGCGCTTGCTAGCCGTTCGGGCGCGCTGGCCAGGGTAAGCCCTTCCGACATTTTCCCCCCGCAACGCAAACGACCTTCCTCTTTGGTGGCTTTCGTGGCACACCTTTCACGTTTTTTTTTCGAACTCGACTCTTGGCTAACCTTTTTGTTCCTCTCTCCAGCTCCAGCAGCAGCCGTTACAGCGTGCCCTGCCCTCGGCTGCCCGCCGCCTGTTCTCGACCGTCAACGACGCCGCCCCGCTGCCCCCCGTCTACGAGCGCCTTTACAACAAGTACGCCACCGTCCGCCGCGTTCTGGGCGCCGAGCGCCGCCTGACCCTCGCCGAGAAGATCCTGTACTCCCACTTGGACGATGTCGAGACCAACCTGCTCACAGACACCAACAATGGCCGCTCGATCCGCGGCACCGCAAACCTGCAGCTCAAGCCCGACCGTGTCAACATGCAGGACGCCTCGGCCCAGATGGCCCTGCTCCAGTTCATGGCCTGCAACCTGCCCCAGACGGCTATCCCGGCCAGCATCCACTGCGACCATCTGATTGTCGGCGAGAAGGGCGCCGAGGTCGATCTGGAGGCCGGCATCGGCACCAACGGCGAGGTCTTTGCATTTTTGGAGTCGGCCGCGCGCAAGTACGGCATTGACTTCTGGCCTCCGGGCGCCGGCATTATCCACCAGACCGTCCTTGAGAACTACGCCATCCCCGGTCTCATGATGCTCGGTACCGACAGCCACACGCCCAACGCAGGTGGTCTCTGCACGGTTGCCATTGGTGTCGGTGGTGCTGACGCCGTTGAGGCGCTGGTTGGTGCGCCCTGGGAGCTCAAGGCGCCCAAGATTCTGGGTGTGCGCCTGACGGGCCAGCTGAGCGGCTGGGTCTCGCCCAAGGATGTCATTCTTCATCTGGCTGGCCGCCTGACGGTGCGCGGCGGCACTGGCTTCATTATCGAGTACTCGGGCCCTGGTGTGCAGACGCTGAGCTGCACGGGCATGGCCACGATGGCCAACATGGGCGCCGAGGTCGGCGCCACGACGTCCGTCTTCCCTTACACCGAGGCTTCGGCCCGCTACCTGGTGTCGACGCGCCGCGACCAGCAGGCCCAAAATGCTGCGCGCTTCCAGCAGTTCCGCGGCACGCAGGCGTCGTCGCCCAACGACAAGAACGCCGTGTTTGAGTTTGCCGCCGACGAGGGCGCCGAGTACGACCAGCTCATTGAGATCAACCTGTCTGAGCTGGAGCCGCACATCAACGGCCCCTTCACGCCGGATCTGTCGATCCCGCTGTCCGAGTTCCGCCAGACGGTCGAGCAGGAGCAGTGGCCTCAGAAGTTGTCGGCCGGTCTGATTGGCAGCTGCACCAACAGCTCGTACGAGGACATGACCCGTGTCGAGAGCCTGCTGAAGGCTGCCGCGTCGGCTGGCCTGCAGCCCGTGTCCGACTTCTACGTCACCCCCGGCAGCGAGCAGATCCGTGCTACGCTCGAGCGTGACGGTACCCTGGAGACGATTGACAACGCCGGTGGTGTGCTGCTGTCCAACGCCTGCGGCCCCTGCATTGGTCAGTGGAAGCGCCGTGACGGTGTTGAGAAGGGCACCTCCAACGCCATCTTCACGTCGTACAACCGCAACTTCCGCGGCCGCAACGACGGCAACCTGGAGACGATGAACTTCTTGGCCTCGCCCGAGATTGTCACTGCTCTGGCATTTGCTGGTTCTACCACCTTCAACCCCTTGACTGACGCCATCCCGACCCCTGACGGTGGCGAGTTCCGCTTCCCGGCCCCGCACGGTCTGGAGGGCCCGCCGAAGCCCTTTGACGAGGGCCGCGCCGCTTTCGCTGCCCTGGTCCAGAAGCCCGATGCCAACGTCGAGGTCGCCATTTCCAAGACTTCGGAACGTCTGGCCATCCTGGAGCCGTTTGACGCTTTCCCCAACGAGGACTTTGAGGGCCTCCGTGTCCTGGTCAAGGTTCAGGGCAAGTGCACCACCGATACCATCTCGGCCGCGGGTCCCTGGCTCAAGTACAAGGGCCATCTGCCCAACATCAGCGCCAACACCCTCAACACGGCCGTCAACGCCGCCACTGGCGAGGTCAACGTCGCCTACGATCTGGACGGCACCAAGTCGACCATCCCCGAGCTCGCCCAGCAGTGGCGCGAGCGCGGCCAGCCCTGGTTGGTCGTTGCTGAGCACAACTACGGCGAGGGCAGTGCCCGTGAGCACGCCGCTCTGCAGCCCCGCTACCTGGGCGCCCGTATTGTGGTGACAAAGTCGTTTGCCCGTATCCACGAGACCAACCTCAAGAAGCAGGGTGTTGTGCCCTTGACGTTCGCCAACGAGGCCGACTACGACCGCATCGACGCCGGCGATAGTGTGTCGACGGTGGGCCTGTACGACATGCTGCAGGCGCGCGGCCAGGGCGAGGTGCAGCTCAAGGTGACCAAGGCCAAGTCGGGCGAGGAGTTTGTGATTCCTGTGAAGCACACGGTCAGCAAGGACCAGGCTGGTTTTATCCTGGCGGGTAGCGCGCTAAACATGCTGTCGCAGCGGTAGGCGGGGTGGCAGAAAAGAAAAGTGAAAAAATAAAGTGAACCCGTACAAAATAGGAGAAAGAAACTACGACGTATACCAAAAGAAGGGAAGGGGCTTGCATATCAAAGGCTTTCTGAGTTTTGATTTTCTGAACTTGGACAAAATCTTATTTCATTGTAAATAGTGTGTTATTGATCATCATTTTTTTGTAACCTAGACAGTGCACTATCTGAAGATCTGAAAAAGGCTGACGTCTCCTTCGCAGCCGCTCTTGGAGCAAAAGCTCTTCTTGTAACCCGGGTCGTTATAGTTACCGCACTGTGCATCCTCCAATCTATTTACGCTCGGAGAGCTTGCCTAGAGGGTACATGGAAACACGTGGGCGTCGTAACCAAATATTTTGATTTCCCCAGATGAGCTTTGATTTATAGTGAGCCTCTCTGCTGGCAGCAGGTGTAGTACCTTCGCGACACCGCTTTATTATTGATAATGATGGCGCCCCAAGAATGAAGGCTGTATAAACTATACAGTTTCGGAAGGGTTTGTCTAAACTGGTGTGTAGCCCGAGTATCACGGCGTCACAGCCAGCTACTTATATGTCTGTTGGAAACGGTCATGACCCCGGGCTTGGCGTTTTTGTTGGGCCGTCTTCACTTTATCGTTTACGAGTCAGTCGATATTGACGAGTCAGAGTCAGTCAAAGTCAGTCTGGGTCTGTTTGTGGTCTTTCCATTTCCTATGATTCAACCAAAAGTACACAATAATCAATGCAAATATAAACAAAGTGTGCCATAATAAACGCCGGGCGCTCCTCTTGGTATTCCGTATTCCGGCGTTGCGTCCCCCATGATGTTTAGAAAGTGTCCCTGCAATGGTGCTCCATTCCCAACGTATCCATGCTGCCCGATGATGATAGCCCTTTCTTCCTATCATATCCCCATTCCCCGTTTCTAAAACATGATATAGTCTCGGTATAAAGGACTTCTTACTGCCGCCTGCTGCGGCTACTCGACTTTTGAGTAGCATGGGCTGCTGTTGGCTGCTTCGCCACCGCTACTGTCCGCCAGGCCTCTTCGTCTTGGGCAAACTTTCTCAACAAAGACATCCATGGCTTGTTGCTCGTGACTTCAGATGGAAGCTCGCCCGTCCAGACCGAAGGTGCCTGCGGGGGCGGTGCAACGACAGATTGCGGCGGAGGGGGCCTGGCTAGTGCCTTTTCCTTTTGCCTTGCCGAGCGCGTATTAACAGCGACTCCATTGGTAAAGCTGGCCAAGTTCGTGTCTGGTTCAGCAACTGTTGGCGACTCGGCGGGTGAGCGTTCTGTGGCAGCCGCCGCCGCTGCCGCCGCCGCTGCTGCTGCTGCTGCTGCGGCATCTCTTCGCCGTCCAGCGGCAGCCCGCTGTGCAGCTTTGCCAAAGTTGGTTTTGCGTCCGCCCCTCGCTTTAATCTCCTTTTGCTTGGCTTCGTGCCAGTCCTTGGGCCGCGCCCGGGTCCAGTGGACACGCGGGTCGATGTGGGCGTAGACATAGTCGGGCGCCTTTTGGCGAGAGAAAGAGATGCCAACGGAAGAGTAGGCTGTCAGAAGAGGCGCTACTACAGCAGCCGACGCCGCTTCGAGGCTCTCCTTGGACATAATCGTAACATTGGGCGGTGGCGGCAAGGGCGCCACGTCTCGATCCTGGCTGTAAATGTACGTATCCAGAGAATAAGGCATGGCTGCTTTCGGGGTGGTTTGAGAAGTTGTCCCGTTGGCAGCGTTGTTGGCCCGTACCCTGTCCCGTTCCTGTATACGACGCTGCAATGCCTGTCGAAGTCCGAGCTTAGCCGGCAACGATCTTGTCGAAGTTGTTGAAGGTGCGGCTGCAGTTTCTGGTCGCGATGATGGGCCGGCTATTGACGGTTCCTGTGATGTAGAAGCGCCTGCTTGTGTTTGAGGGTTGCCGACTATATTTGAAGCAGGCGTGCCTGAAGCTGAAGCTGTTTGGCCGTTGGTAGATTGTGCGGCATTCACTTCACTTGGACGAACCGCGGCGGCCGTTTCCATCGCTTTGTCCTTTTCTGCGAGTGATGTGTGCAATCCGTTTGTTTGGTTTTGATTTTGATTTTGATTTTGGTTCTGCGGCGCTTCATCTTGCGAATCTGCCCGTGGGCGTTTCCTGGAGTCTTGGAGGGCTCGCAGGTCTGGCGGACTTTCGGATGGCGTCAAAATAGAGACAGCACCGTTTGCACTGGTGTTGTCGTCCTTGCTGCTACTCGCACAGTGGCCTGCGTGGCTGTGTGCCGCAGCTCCATTTTGCCGCGGTCCATTTGTGGAAGCAAAATAGGATCCTCCAGGGCCTTCACCCCCAGCTCGAGATGACGGTGTTACTGGGGCGCCATTGGTATTGTGTGATGATGATGATAATTGTCCCATTCTTGGCAGGAATGGAGAATGTGCTGTCGCCAGAGGTGTCGGACGTGAACCAGTACCTGGGGCGGTCTTACGCCTCAAATATGTGGTCGGCGATTCTGGCGAAAGAACGGCATTCCTTGGTAGATTTGGGCTGATCGATCGTGGTAGCGGGGAGGCGGAAGATCCAGAGGCTGCGGCAGACGGCTGGGCTGTTTGTGGCGGTGGGTTCCGCGAAGGGTATAATGGAGAATTTGATGCCGGTGCTGCTGCTGATGATGCTGGCACATTTATTGATGCTGGAGCTTTGCCCTTGTCCTTTCCTTTTGACCGTATTCGTGACAGATGCTGAAAACAAAACGGTGTTGCCATCCAGCAATTTGTTTCGCACCCTGGGAAGTTGCATGGCTCAGGCGGCGGTAATATCGGGCCATGGTCGCCAAATAGGCTACCGTTTATGGAAGGCGTACTGCTGGGACCTTCGCTGAGTTTGGGGAGGGTGCTGTCATGTGCAGTGCCTCGTAATATACTGTTCATGATACCGTCTATGCTGCTCTGTGGGTCACTGAACAGCCGGCCGTTGACATCGTAGCCACCACGGCGAGGCGGTACTGGTGGCGCGGCCGCCGTGTCTGGAACCGATGCGTCTCGCATCTCTGTGGTCGGTCCGGGTGTGGAGCGACGAAGTACATCGAAAAGAAAGGGATAAAGTAAGAAGGCACGAGAGCCTACTGCGTGATGTGAAGTTTGCCTATAAAAAAGGCCTTCCCCTAGGGTGCATGGTCAGTATTATGAGGTGATGATAGGGTTGGCACTGGCGGTAAGTTGCAGAGATGGGTGATGGAGAAGAGTGAATCCGTCTCAGGTCTTTTCAGTTTCTTATAATGGTCATCATGTAGCCCAGCCGAGCGGTTACGCATGGCATCGACCCCTCCACAGACGTCTGTCGCGTATATAAGCGAGCGAAGTGCGGTGCTTTCCTCTCCTCGACAACAGCCTGACTGTCTGCCATAGCCTTTGGCCCCTGTGCCTAGTGAGCGCACAGAATAAACATGCACCCCTCTATAAAATCTGAGGGCAAGTACCTGCGCGCAAAAGGTGCAGCCGGGACTCCAAATAGTGGCAGCCCAAGAGACGCGATGACTGAGTGGCTGACTTTTTTTTTGAAAAAAGGAGAACCAAACAGACAGCAGCGTCTATGTAAGGGTTCTGTGACAGCTTTACCGTGTTTACCACAGCAGGCCATTGAAGGTGAAGCCAGGCGGGATGCAAGATTGCAATAAAACGGGGGGAGCTGCTCAGTCGTAAAAGAAACAAACAAAGACACCCGGTGGGCGAATATTACATTCCTCAGACTGAGTTGCGAGACAGAGGGCATCTGCGAAGCGGAGGGGTGATGCCACGTTAAACCAGAAAGGCTGTTGTGAGGCTGTCTGACCTTTTACCAATAGTCATCATAGACGGAGTGGGGTAGGGGAGGGATAAGATGAGATATAAAACGCACAATAACGACAATAACACCAATAATGAGAATGAAAACAAGAGTGCATACGGGAAGGGCGGGATAAAGAGGGGGAGGATGAGTGGAAGTTGTTGGTGTCTAGTTGAGGGGAAAGGTGAGAGCAGGCAGATGTCGGCGTGAGGAGAAGAATGGATATAGAGAAAGGCACGAAGTGACAATGCAGTTTGGACGGCAACTGGCAAGGCTGCGACTGAGCACAAAATAAAAGAAGTGCAAAGGAAAGAGTATACACATACCAGACTAGGAGGACGGGCTGCTGCTCACGGCCTGTTCAGGACGAGTCCCCAGCCGCGCGCAGCAGTTCCGGTCGTTGAAAGTTGACGATAAACCGTTCGCGTTCGCGTTCGGTTGTCGTTTGTCATTTGTCGTTTGTCGTTTTGCAGTCACTAGTCGTCGGGCTGTGGCCAACGCATAGAGCGCGAGCGAGCGTTCGCAGCGGAGTCGCGGACAGTCGCGAAAACCGCAGAGACTGTAAAGACGCTCGGGATGATGGTGAAAACAGAGCGAGGCCGTCCGAGTTCGCGCGTTGCTGTGAAGCTGCCCCGCGTTTGCCTGTTCACAAGAGCCTTGTCTGTGCTGTTGTCGTGTCCGCGGGTGTCTCGCCGATCTCGCTGGGCGACAAATCAGCGATTCGAAAATGCGAGGCCGTGATAGGCAGCGAAAGTGATAGGGCGAAAAAAGGCGAAACAAGAGGGCAAAGAGAGGTGACGAGAGGCCCTGTGTTGCGAGGTGAGAAAGAGAGAAATCGCAGGCGAAAGGCGAGGCTGGGCCCGAAAAGACTAGAAAACGAAACCGAGCAGACGAAAACCCGTTGATAGACGCCGCGAAACCAACCAAGGCGGCGGGTACGGGGTACTTCTGTATGTTAGACGGGACAAGGGGGGTGGGCGTTTCTAGGCTTGAGCGTCTCTGGGCGTCTGGGCGTCTTTTTTGGAGTTTGTTTTTTTGCGAAGTACAGTGGTTGCGCGAATCTGGCCGTCGGAAAGGCGTAATACAAGATAGAAAGCAGCAGCAGGAGAGCGGAAAGAGCAGTTCCCCGACGTACAGAACAGACGGCAGGTGCCACTTTTCTTTTGCAGCGCTAGCTGGTGCCATCCGCCGGCCGTTCCTTCCTGGACTTCCTTTCCTATCCCCCCCAGTTGCGCGCAGGCGCGACTCTCAGCCTTCTTTCCCCCCTGCCGAGACAGGCTCCAAAAAACCACGAGGGAAGGAGCGCCCAGGAGTGGAAGTAGCGACTTTGCTTTGGGGGAAACGGCAGGAGCCACCCAGTTAATCGGCGCCGGCCCTGGAACAACAATGCGCCGGGATACGCTAATAGCTCGCTCCCCAGTGGCTCCCTCAGCGGTCTACTCCGTAGGCGGTCGCGTTTTGGGGTCTTTTGGGGTCTTACGGAGTACAGCAGCAGCCTAAGACAACAGCTCTAGGTGGGTGTTCCAGGAATTAAACACGTCGCGCCAGAAAGGGTAGGAGGGGTGAACTCTAATTAGGGGAGCTACGATCGACCTGTCCCTTTCCTGCAGTATTTGTCCAACACGGGGGGTACTTCGGAATATAAACGGCCGTTTTTTTCTGCGAATATAACCTCAGCCTCGTTTCTCTCCCATCTTCGACCACGGTTGACAACCCACGACCACACCTCCCCCTCACCACCCTCCGCCGTCCTCGCACCCCGCCGTCCCCGAACTCCGACGCGGCTGCCCCCACCCCCGATGGACTTTCTCAAGTCGGCCGTCGCGTCGGCCATCGCCAAAGGGCCCGCGTTTCCCTATTCTTTTGGCGACCGCGTCGACCTCGACCCTTCGATCTGGACATTATACAACGGCACCCGACGAGAAGACGGCTCCAACTGCAGCATCTTCTCCTTTGACGTCACTGCCAACAAGGCGCGCCTGCCGCTGGCGCGCAACGCCCTCAAGAAACTCCGAACCCTGCGACACCCCGGCGTCATCAAGGTTCTCGACACCGTCGAAACCGAATCCTACATCTACATTGCGACCGAGCGTCTGGTGCCCCTGCGGTGGCATGTCAAGCGTAAGAGCCTGAGCCCCGAGACTCTTAAATGGGGTCTCTTCAACATTGCAGTAGGTCACGATGGGCATAATGTCGCCCTCCGTTCATGTTCTTTTTTAACCTAACCCGTGGACTGACCTCCAGCGCACAATCAAATTCATCAACGATGAGGCCTCCTCCGTCCACGGCAGCCTCAAGGTCGCCTCCATATTCACATCCGAGAGCGGCGAGTGGAAGCTCGGCGGCTTCGAGGTCCTCAGCAACGTCAAGGACGACGACGCCATCGTCTACAACTACGGCAGCCTTGTCCCCGATGCCGCCCGTTACACCCCGCCCGAGCTCGCCCGCAATGGCTGGGACGCCATCAAGCGCAGCAACCACTGGGTCGTCGACTCTTTCAACTTTGGCGTTTTGATCTACGAAGCATTCAACGGCGATTTTGTCGGCAGCGACCAAGCCGGACAGACGAAGAACGTACCTCCCACGATGCAGACGGGCTACAAGCGTCTAGTCAACGCCAACCCCAAAGCCCGCATCAGCGTCGCCAACTTCTTGGACATTGGCCAGCGCCACGGCGCCTTCTTCGACTCGCCACTGATCAAGCTAACCGACGGCATCGAGAACCTGGGCGTCAAGACTGAGGAGGAGCGCGAGATATTTCTGGACGACCTGGACGGCCTGACGGACGATTTCCCCGAAGACTTTTTCAAGATGAAGGTGCTGCCCGAGCTACTCAAGTCGGTCGAGTTTGGCGGCGGCGGACCCAAAGCTTTTGGCATCGTCATGAAGATTGGTACCAAGCTGTCCAATGACGACTTTGAGGCAAAGGTCACGCCAGTGGTCATCCGCCTCTTTGCCAACCCGGACCGCGGTATTCGGGTGTGCTTGCTCGACAACCTGCCGCTCATGATTGACCGCTTCACGAACCGTATCGTCAACGACAAAATCTTTCCGCAAGTCGTTGGTGGCTTTACGGATATTGCGCCCATTGTGCGTGAACAGACGCTCAAGTCCGTCCTGGTTTTCGTCCCCAAACTGTCCGACCGCACCATCAACGGCGAGCTGCTGCGCTACCTGGCCAAAACGGCCAACGACGAGCAGCCCGGCATCCGGACCAACACCACCATTTGCCTGGGAAAGATTGCCAAGAACCTGGGCACTTCGTCGCGTAGCAAAGTGCTGATTGCCGCCTTCTCCCGGTCCCTGCGCGATCCCTTTGTGCATGCCCGCAATGCTGCTCTCCTCGCCCTCGCGGCTACTGCCGAGTATTTCACCCCCGAAGACGTCGCCGCACGCATTCTGCCGGCTATCTGCGCCGTTCTCCTCGACAAGGAAAAGCTGGTGCGCGACCAGGCCACCAAAACAATGGATGTCTTTATGCAGCGCATCCGCAAGGCTGCTGCCGCCATGCCCGATTCTGTTTTGCCGCCGCCTTCAGCTTCTTCCGATGCCAACGGCGTCGCCCGCATGAGCACCCCCCAGCCGGATGCCAACGCGGCAGCCGCTGGATCTGGCGGCAGTTCCTGGGCCGGCTGGGCCATCTCTTCCTTCACAAACAAACTCTCCGCTGCTGCGGGCGAGATTGAACCCGGCGCAACAGGCACGCCTCCGACAGCGACTACGCCTGCTGCGACACCACAGCCCAGCAGCCGACCCACGATGCACAGCACCGCGTCTGCTTCAACGCTGCACCGCCAAGCCGTGCGCTCGCCCTCAGCATCGCAGCCCATGACCCGCAACTCGTCCTCCTCAAACGTCGGTGGCGACTCCTTCTTTGCCGACAACACAGACGATGCCGACGCCACTGCAGAAGATGATGCTTGGGGCGCTATGGATGACACTTTTGGTGACGATGGTGGTGATGCATGGGGCAACGATGACGATGGCGGTGACGAGAATACTGACCCCTTCTCGGCAAAACCCGCAAAGAAATCGACAACGGCAACAGCGACATCCAGTCGCACAGCTAGCGGCAGCGGCGGTGTCCAGCCGTTTGGCGACGACGATGCCGAGCCCGACTTTGCAGGGTGGCTGGCTGCGCAAGAGGCCAAGAAGAAGAGCAGCATTGGCGGTGCCGGTAAAGCCCTGCCCAAGGGTTTGTCGAAAACGGGCTCATCCTCCTCCAACCGTGTGCCGTCAGCAACACGGCCAGCAGCTTCTAAACCAGCGGCCAAACCGGCAGCGAAACCCGCCGCCAAACCCGCCGCCAAGAAGATCAACCTCGCGCCAAAGGACGACGACGATGCCGACGGCTGGGGCGATGGGTGGTAGACAGTTCGACCGCCTGTTTTCGTACCCATGTTTACAGGCTTACACGGTTCACGTCGTTTATGAAATCATTCTCTTTTTATTTTGTTATCACACATAGAAGCCTGCGTCGTTTGAAAATACAAATACCAATACATACGCTTACGTTTTTGGATAATCGTACATGATATTCTCGCTCTCCCAAAATCCCTATGCTATGCTTCGTTGAGCTTGACCAGATGTCTTTGTAATATAACAAACGAGCGTACCAGATACCGCCCATAGCAATTGTCCTGTAGCAGCCGCTTTGTCTTTACTCTCTACCAATCTGTTTGACAATAATGGAATGTGCCGTCTGTAGGCATCCTGTCTTCCAATTGTGACACCGCCCTTTCATATCCACCAGGCCTTTAACCCATATGTAGAACATCTAGCTTGTTCATTCCAGTATCCGTCTACCCCTTCCTTGGCGCGGCGTGTTTCGTCGGGTCGCGGGGTATGTGGAGATTGTGGGTATCAAATGGTAGGCAGGGCTGTTGTTGTCGTCATTCTTTATCGTGCACTGTTTCTCGCGTCCCCTCATCGCGTATCTGAGTAGTCGTTGAGTGCAACACAGACGGCGCCACGGTGATGGCCATTGTACTGACGGATGACCTGCTGGCTATGCAGTTCCCACAGACGGGCGTAGTGGTCCGATGAGGCGGTCACCAGGTAGGCCGAGTCTGCGCTGAAGGCGCAGTCCCAGACCCAGCGCTGGTGCTGGTTGAGTGTCGCGTTGAGCACCAGCGGCTTGGGCTCTTCGTCGGGCCCGGGCGGCCGTGTGTCGACTTCCCAAATCTTGGCTGTGTGGTCGGCGCTGCACGTGGCCAGACGCTTGCCGTCGGGCGACAACAGGATGCGGGTGATGTAGTCATTGTGGGCGCGGAACTGGGTAATGGGTACGGGCTTCGTGCGCTCGTAGGTCGGGAGCAGCTGCCACATGAAGACGTTGCCCGTGTTATTGGCGGCGCACAACAAGTAGCCCTCCATACCCATAGTAATGCAGGCCATGGGCACGTCGCCGTCGGGGATCAGCTCGTGCGTGCAGTTGTTCTCCGACAGGTCCCAGACCCGAATACTGCCGCTGCGGTCACAGGAAATAATCTCGCCCTGGTTGGGGTGGATCACGACATCGTTGACGGGCGCGCCATGGGAATAGCTGCGCTGGATCGCGGCCGTGCGTGTATCCCAAATCTTGACCGTGCCATCCTCGGAGCTCGTGACCATCCACTTGCTCTCGCAGTGGAACGCGACGCCCGTGACGTTGCCGGTGTGGCCCTCAAAGACGAGCAGGGGGTTCGGATTGGTGGACTTGATGTCGAAGACTTTGACGGCGTGGTGGCCGGCGACGGCAAGGAGGCGCTTGTCGGGGGAGATGCAGAGACGGTTCACTTGGGAGTCCGGGTGCTGGATCGTGCGGGAGCAGATACCCGAGAGCGCCTCCCAGAAGCGAATGGTGTGGTCATAGCCGGCTGGAAGGAAAGGAAAGAGAAAAGAGAAAAGAGACATTGTTAGCAGGAAAAGCGGAGGAATGGACACCAAGGTAGCTTTGTACGGCCTGCGCTTACCTGTACACAGAATGACAGACATGATGGCAGTCGAGTCGGTCGGGCTGGACGTGGTGGTCGGCAGCGGGTTGTCGAGCTGTCGGGGTCGAGATGGAAGATGGGAGAGGGGAGAGACGAGAGCTCCATCTTTTGGGTTGGCGATCACAAGGAGGCGGCGCGGCTCGCTCAAAATAGAGTGGGGACAGCTACCAGCCGTCGGGCGCAGTGCAGGAGCTTAGTCAGTTTATGGGGTGCACGTGACCACTTACACCAAGTCGACGACGACCGTCGATTGCGATGTTGATTATAATAAAAGATCCTGTTGCTTTCTTTTACTTTGAACTTATCTAACTTGACTTAAGCCCTCTGAAAGATTTTGGTGGGTTGTTACTCGCAATACGTAGTCGTCGGGGCAGCATCGGATGCACGCCACAGGCCAGCGATCCTTCGAATTCTTGTTCTCCCTTTTGTAATCTGATACCTCGCCCACCACGAAAATGAAATTAATTATGTGCTTCTCTGTTCCGGAGGTACATATCTCAGGCCAAAAATTACTGTAGTTAAGGTGCGGACAACAGCCTACTATGCAGTGTGAGGCTGTACCCGAACGCGAAACAAAACTGCATGTGGCCATCCGTCGGAGAAGCTGAGCTGAGAAATCGGGTATCGTTTTTGTGCTTCCTGTGTGCTCCATATTACTCTATTCTTCCTGTTGGGTCTGCTACCCATAGTAGGGTTCCATTGCAGTATCCGACAGCCTTTTCTGGCAAAAGCGAAGAACGTGTCTGCCGCTTCTGTCACAAATCACATACATCGGCACCTTCAAAAGGCAGATCAACAGGAGATGAAGATCGTAGATTTGAGGACAAACAAGATTCCGGCATATTGGCCCCAGGCCGAGCTGATCCAGATCCGTGGGTAGCTTGTAGAAACGTAATTTGATATATTGTAGCAGTAGTCATAACGTATATTGTTCATTATAAAAAGAAATCCAGTGCCCAGCCGTATCCTTCATACTCTGCTAAACTGTTTCTACCTCAAGTATCCGAGCCTAACCACTCTGCTTTCCACCATTACCTTTCGAACCACCCCCATCACGGCCGTCGCCACCTGATCCCTTCTTGTTGCGACCAAAGCGAGACCTTCGTTTTGGAGATGAGGAAGGAGACGAAGAAGAGGAAGAAGAGGAAGAAGAGGAGGCAGTGGAGGACGATGGTGAAGGAGGCAGGCCTTGGTCCGACTCACGGCGGCTAGATCCACCACCTCCGTGGCTACCTCCACTGCCACTACTGCTGCTGCTCCTGCTGCTTCCACGACGACTACCTCCACTGTCCACAAAACTACCATCAAACGATACGCCCCGCACCGATAGTTGGGCCACGCCTTGGTTGTGCTGGTATCGAGCCATGGCTGACGCCCGTGACGAAGATGATGGCGGTGACGAAGATGGAGACACGGTCGATACGGCTTCACGGCGAGGGGCACGGCTGTGCGGGCAGGGGACTTCGATGTAGGCCCGGCCGTAACAGTGTGTGCAAGAAGAGCAGCTGGGAAGTCCAGTGTGAGTAAAAGTCGTCATCATGCTGGACGGGTTCACTCACGCAGTATAGCTGCCGCAGCAGTGGGAGCAGGACTCGATAATTTGAGAGCAGCCGCAGTGCTTTTGCGGCCAGCCATAGACGAACTCATCGGGGTAGTATTGACCGGCCATGGTGGCGGAAGCACTTAGGAGTAAAAAATAACAAGTCAGGTTTCGTTGAGAGTAGTTGTTCAGAGTTGTGTTTGAATGGAGATGAGTCGGCCGAAAATCTATCTCAGGATTTCCTAGTGGTATATATGAGGGCGCCAAAGGTATGGCTCGGGTGTTTGGGCATCAAAAGACTTTGGCAAATGTCCGGTCAGGCTTTCAGGAATGTCAATGGTATGGGATCCGTATCTCGTGCCAGAATAAGCGAACGTTCTCGTTATCTGACTTGCGTTATCGTGATTTGTGGTGGTAGCTGCTTGGGTCTATACCATAATACCACTGTCTATTTGTATTTTGGTTATTTCTAGTATGAATTCGGGACATCCTTGACTTGAATAAAACATTGGTTTTGGGATAGATATACACGGGCATGCCAATACTTTTGCATGGCCCGCAAGTCGGGGGCGACAGAAGTACAAATTGAAACAAGTTCACGCACACTGCCTCTTCTAACAACAAGGCAAAGCGAGGACTAAAGGTCAGGTTCCGCCATGAAATATCCTCGACACGATATGCGGCGATGCAGGACCGGATTGGTCACCTTTGGGGGCCATCACACAGCGTGCGGCGGCGGTCATCTGCCATGTTTGTCTCCTTTCTTTTTTTCTTTAAACTCCCTTTTTGAAAAGCCTCCCAGAAAGGCCCGATCTCCTGAGGGTGGTGTGGATGGATTCTGTCCAGGCTGTGTCTGTCCTACGATGAATGTGCAGAGGCCGAGTTGGGCCGGGGATGATCGTAGCCGCGGGGTATCTAGGCACATATCCTGCCTGGCCTTAGCAAGAAGACATCAAATACTGCGTACATACATTAAGTGACTGTGTGGATTTTATACCGAAGCTTGTGTCTGAAAATTGTGTGCACATTGTTTCTTGTTTATCTCTAACTGTAAGGGATAGATCGATGTAGTGACAAGAGCGTATCGTGTCGAATCGTGCGGTCGTGCCGCGTAGGGTATCATTTTGGATCGGAGCAAAAGAAGAGAATAGGCAGATCAGCCGGTTCCACTGCGGGGCTTTGCCACCTTCATCCGTCTTCACTCGGCGTATTGTTTCCCTCCTCGCAGACTCGAAAGGCAGCATTAGGCAGCTTGCATGCATTCCTTGACATGGACCAGGGGAGTTGAGCAAAATGCAGCATTCTGGACAGGGTCGCCTCAAAGCAGGGCGCCTATGTGCTCAGGTGTGAATAATGCCTTATTTATTTCTTGCTAGCCTTGAGCTGCCTCGACATATCACGGCAGCAGCCGCATGGGCTTTGTGTCCAGGTACACGAAATGGGGCACGGATGGTTTAGAGAATCACCAGGTTTGGAGTGGGGGAAGAGATGTGATGTGAAGACTTTAAAGGACTATTATTGATGATGTTTCATTAAGACGCCTATGCAACTGTGATGAAAAAAACATGGCTGTGATGAGGAGAAGACATAGCCAGGTGATCAACTGTGATAACTACGTCGTAAAGAAAAGCAACAAAGGGAAGCAGGACAGAAAACACGAGGCGTTGCATATTAGGAGTCACACAGGTTGTGTAACCACACAAACTAAAAGAAAGCACCCGACGCCGGGCAACTCATTTCTTTCTTTTTATGTTCTGTGCACCCCTCGGTAGGCGGGCACACCGGATAGGGCGTTTCTCTAGAAAGCTTTCTCCTTTTCCGACAAGGCCATACGAAAAGGATCTGTATCCCCAGAGATTTTGATCTCTTTCTATTACACCCGACGATGGATAGATGCGGGCCATGACAGTACGAGACGGAATACGAAAGACGAAAGAGTCCCGCATTGTGACTTCTATCTTTGGAAAATAGACGATCTCGGTAGTTCTTGAGCGCTACGATCGTTCGGACAGAAGAGAGGCCGAGTACATCAAAACATGCATTGGGACTTTGAATATACATAAATTATATCTAGAAAAGAATCTCGCAAGACAAAGTAAAAAGAGATTGAAGAAGGAATAGAAGGAAAAGTTCGGGACAAACAACAAATTTCAGAGCAAACGAGAAAGAAGAAGAGAGACAACCAGGCAGAGTACGTGCTGGCTCATGTCGGGTTTGTTTGTTTCTGACTTGTTTGTTGAAAATGTTTCTGTTGGCAGTGCATACGTGCCCGATAAGAAAATGATACTTCTCGGCCCAGTTCAGCCAAGTTCCCTTCAAAAAGCAGAAAATAATAAGTGGAGAAAAACAGACCGAGTTACAACATAAGAAAAGATCCGATACACGAAAACTGAGGATGATAACTAAGGACGATAAAATAAGAAAAAAGGGGGTAAAGCACAAGAACAAAGAAGAAACACGAAAACATTTGAAATATAACATCCTATCGTTGCGGTGTTGCCATTGAATATGTAAACGCCGGGGGGAATCCATGGTGACCAGACAAAGAAAGGGGAAATAACGACAGACCCGAAACAGCACAATAGAACAAAAAGGGGACAACAAAAACACAGTAAAAGTAACAGCAAGACAAGGCAACTTAGAAAGCCGGTGCGGTATAGATAAGTGAACCGAGGACCACGGCGCCTCCGAGCGCAGCGATGCCGATCTTCTCTGCGAAGGCCCAACCACGGCTCTTTGACCTCTTTGCGGCCATGGCAGCGGGAGTCGCGGGACGCTTGGCCGATGGGGCCTCGGTCGTAGAGATAATAGCAGAGACAGTATTAACACCAGCAGAAGCATCAACGAGCATCTCGTCTGCCTTGCGCTTCTTGTTCGCTCTCTGCTTCTTGTACTGGCGATAGGATGCGGCACTGGTCATAGCCGGGCTATCATCCGCATTGTCTTCCTCGTCATCGACGATACCCTCCCATGCCTCTTCAATCTCGGCCTCAGCAACAGCAGCACTAGCCGATCCGCCAGAGCGCTGGTCCATCGACGTCGTCCCAGCGTTGGTCGCGCACGAAGGCAGGTCGGAGACAACAGAAGCAAGGACCGGAGGTGGTGTGGGTCTCCGGTTGATGACAGTATCGATCTTCATCATGATAGCTTCGTCAACGTTGTTGGTGCTGGGCGACACAGATGAGTCAAGCTGCTCATGGATGTTGAGCAATGGGTATGCCGTGTGGGTACCACTGCTGTCGTTGGTTTGCTCTTTAACTGGGGACGACGTAGGAGGAGATGGGTTGAGAAGAGAAGAGATATCAAACTTGGATGCCACCGACTGCGGGAGAGAGTCGTTCAGTAATTGAAGCCTGCCGTTGTTGGTAACTGCGGCTTCGTTGGAAGCGGCAATCTCGGCTTGGAACGTGCTCTCGGCAATGCGAGAAAGCGCGGCAACATCGTCGGCGGTAATAGAAGGTGGCGTCCACAGACCATGGGCCTCCAAAGACTCTTCGGCATTAGTCGGGGTCACCTCCTTGTCGAGGAATGGTGACGGCGGGCTGTCTTTGGTAAAGCCATTGAGCTCCTCTAAAAGGAAGTCATCAATGGTGTCGGGCTGTTGAGCAAGGTCTTGGTCATTCTCTTCTTGCTCTTCCTCCTGCTCTTCCTCCTCATCTTCTTCATCTTCCTCCTCTTCCTCTTCCTCTTCGTCTTCCTCCTCCTCCTCATCGACATCTTCATCCTCATTAACCTCTCCAAAGTCTTCGCCCTCTTCCTCATCCTCGTCGTGTTCATCATTGGCTTCGTCCGATACGTCGTGGTCGTTGGCCTCGGTATAGGCGCCAAGAGGGGAGAACATCTCCATATCATCTGGGCGAATTTCAGTCTCTTCAACGCTCAGAGCGTCCTCATTGTCATCTGACGAGCTGTCGCTGTCCTCGATATCATACGTTGCAGCTACCGCTGTCTTCACGGTCCGCCCATCAACGACCTGAACGTCGTCGCTGCAATCGCTGTCCGAGTCATGCTCCTCAGCGCTCGCTTCAGACAGCCCATCGTCGGAGTCAGGGGCGCAGTATGAGCGTGCTCGTTCAGCAGGCCTAAGATGTGTGTTAGATGATAACGTTGAAATATGGTATAACAAAGAGCGGTTAAAGAACGTACTTGACTGGTGTCCGCACTAGGCTGACTGCGCACGAAGTCGGGTAAAAGACATCGAGCCCACGGCTCACGTGGATACCAAAGCTAACGATGTCATCTTGTTCCAGGGCTGAAGGGACGTCTTTATCGAGTTGCTTCTCGTTGATAAAGGTGCCATGTAGGGAGCCCATGTCGATGATGCTGATAGACTAAAGAAGGAGAAGAAAAGTTAGCTAACTATACTATTATTAACGAAGAGAGCCGTGGGGTTTTATTAACATACGCCGTCCACAAAGTTGGCCGAGATCTCGGCGTGAGACCGGGAGACGACGGGGCTGTCAAAGAACGCATTTGTAGTGGCCGGTACCAGGCCCTTGCTGACGGTCTTGGAAGCGCGGCCGATCTTGACCGTGTGGTTGTCGGTAGTTAACCGGATCTCCCGTGTGATGTCTTCGCTGCCGGCGGACGTGTTGGTCGGTTCGAGCGTCAGGAGAACTGTACAGTATTAAAATGGGCAATCGAAGAGATACCAAGGGAGAGAAAGAGTGAGACGTACTGCTTTCGAAGAGGGCGACCTCCTCGTCGAGGTCTGGGGACACGGCCATTGTCCTGGTTAACTCGTCTGATAACGACTCGGCTAGAGGACTGGGCTGGCTGTCGGACAGGTAGGATAAAATGTAGCGTAGGCGGTAAACGTCGAATGTTGTTCAATGCCGTAGATGCAGGAATCGATGCGAGCGTTGCTTGCAAAGTCACGGTGAAATGGGTAAAGGTGAGGCTGTGATGCAAGGTGGAGATGGCCGATAAGCCGAATCGGGCAGATGACCTTCTGGTCGCAGTTAGTGCGGAGGTGGATGTGTGATGCAATGCCGTCTGTTCAAGAGCTTCTGGTCGATCGAATGAAAAAGAGAAGAGAGAAGGAGAAATGCAAAATCGCCCAGCGACGAAAAGAAATGCTCTAAAGGGGTAGATGACTGGAGAAGAGGCGAGGAAGGTGCTGGTGGTCAGAGGGAAAGAGCGAAGAAGGGCAACCTCGAGCGGGGATAGTGAATGTAGAGAGATGGCGAGAAACAACGGATAAGAGGTGTAATACGGAGTAGATGGAAGCAAATGTGGGGCAACTGTAGGCGGCCAGGCGAGTTTCTAGGTATCGCTAGGCAGGCAGCAGGCGCTTATCAAGGCAAGTGCGGTCGAACGTGCATGCCTTATCGGGCAAGGGGACGCCAGTGAAGCGGTGGAAGTAAGGCAAGTAGGCAAGTAGGCTCGGTAGGTAAGTTGCGTTGTAGGGAAGGAGGTCACCAGACGCCCACCAACGGAGGGAAGGTACGAGTGAGGTAGGGAGGGGATGGGCGGGGTAGTTTCGGTTTTGAAGTGAGATACGGTTGGATACTGTGCAAAAGTGCTATTGGCAAAATAACGGTACGGAGGAACAAAGTACGGGCAATTCGTAACGTCTGTTGCGACTATTCGTGACTATTACGCACGAATGGGAGTGCCGGGAAAGCTGTGCAGTCGAATCAGTCTGGATCTCTGTCAGGACACTGGCTAGTATTAGCAATTAGCAGGCCGCCAGGATCCGGTGCAGGCCGGCTGCTTTTACTTTGTAATATGTGACGACAGAGAGCAGGTGTTGTTTTCTCGAGAGGCACAAATAGATAGAAAGGATAGGAAGGGGAGAGAGAGAACGGGGGACGAAGGGGTGCTCTCAAACGTTACGAGGTGGAGTGCTTGACGGCCTCGGGCACAAAGGCCGTAAGGCAACGCCCAAGGTGGATTGTGCTGAAACGACCAGCGAATCTGTGATTACATGAATATGCATTTATGCGATCTGGCTCTTTCGCTCGACTCTCAAATGGCTGTACAACATGCTACCCGTACTCTCAATTTATTTCACCACAAGATGCACTTGATGAACTCATTCACGGTCGCGCAATCGTCTTCGACGCGCACGCCGTTCACGCTCCCTTGAACCCCTCTATCGTTATCGCGTCTTGTGATATCACAGGCGTGCAATGCGTGGGTCCGCTAACGGCCCCGATACAGCCGTTGTACTCCACCCGTCGAGGCATATCCTTCTATTCTCGGCCTAGTGCTGTATCGCAGGTATGAGTGAATGTGAATGTCGAAATGTTCTCTTTTTGGAGTGTAGAGTTCTTTGGCGATAGAAGCGGCCGACCGAGAAGATGTTGCTCTAATTCTCTGATAAGTTTCACAAGATGTTTACTTGATGTGGTTCTCGAATAGGAAGCTAGTCTATCATCTCGGTCGCTCTGGCATCCAAGCTTTCGAATACAACTTCTTCGTTGCTGACAGAGTCACTACATTCGGGCGAGAACAAATACATGTCCGACAAACATGTATTGTATGCACATATCGTCATATCCAGCTCCTGCTATGCAATAAATAGAAGTCGCAGGCTTGTTTCCGTACAAGGCAAGAGCAACCAGACCAAAGGCACATATGAGTATTCCTCAGAGCCAAGCACATACAGTCCACAATAAGCCAGGCATCCGGAGAGGGAAGCAACACTGCTCATTCCCAAATCTCCCCGGTTCTCATATCTGTCACAATTATTTTAAAGATCAGCCAACTGATAGAGCTACCGACGTAACATGTAGAGATTACATTTGTCACTCGCCAATCGGTCCATTCAAAGACGCTGCCACCATTAAGATAAAATTCAAAAGAAAATAAATCTGCTACATACAGAGAAATGGAGGGGCAGTATAACTTGTACTCTGCATCCTCATACCAGTCAGATTCATCCTTCACACGGTCTTCTTGAAAGCACGGCTCGCTCTTGCCTCAACTTTAATATGGGCAGTCCCGCTGTGGGCTCCGAAATGCGGGGGTGGGTCAGCCCCAAAAGGCGTGGCAGGCCGCTGTACCGTAGCACGCTACGTCACTGTAAAAGGCTACATCGGTAAGTAACGTCTAGCACTAGTGCGTCTGTTTTGTTTGTTTTGTCCCCTTTTTTGAGCCTCATGTAAGTTCTCATACCTCTTTGTATGCAACATCAATCAGCACCAAAATTAAGGCTCAGATATATTTGGTCTTCTATGAGTTAGACTTTAAGACTCGGCATGCTCACGGTGCTCCATCACAACGTTTTCTGAATCATACTTTATTCCCAGTTGATTTGAATCGACGAGATCGTGAGACCATCTTTCGTAACTATTGATGTGCGCCAGACCATAGAGTCCGTGATATAAACAGCCTAAGGCAAAAATTGCCGAGAAGAGTATGATGAAGGGCCCTCCCTTCTCCTCGTCCGTCCACAATCTTCTACCTTTACTTCTATCGACAAAAAAGCTCCTTGGTAATTCCATCTTCACGGCCTCAAGGCTTCCGGCCGCAAGTACCACCTCATCACAGAGTGCAAAGAGCTGGCTCTCTTCCAATTTTGAGAATGCGGTGTTATGGCTCCCATCAACAAGGAGGGGAAAGAAGGCAAAATGCGAGAAGCTTCACAAATACGATGACTTTGAGAGGGGCTCCGCACCTCGTGGCGCGCTTTAGGCGACGACATTGACAGCAGCCTTGAGACTCCGAATTCTGCTGAGCAGCTCTAAAGTGTCAAATATCAGTAGATGTACGAACATCTCATCTACGCTGTCTGCAATGCCAGCTTCACCATAGCGGAGCACGCCCTCACCATGTCCATCATGGAGCAGCCAGCTCACAACATTCACCGCGGCAGCCACGTCAAGCAGCAGCACGCACTTCCACCTCTTTTTGCCGCTCCTTTCCTCCTTATGCCCGAGGCTGAGAAGATGAGTCAGAAAACGACAACGACGGTAGCTCTGATAGTGGTCTTAATGGGGACAAAGACAACGAGGCTATAACGCAGTACCTACTTTGCCAGCCACAGCGACGGCCTCTTTTACGTCTTCTTGAATCAGCTCGACAGCACGATATTTGCCGGCAAGGGTCGTTCTGCACCTAGTGCGCAATCGTCCTGTTGGTGACAATATCAAGGCAATGAAGATGGAGAGACGAAAATATAAGTGCTTGATCCAAATACCACCTTGACGTATGAGGATACCTTCTACTCAGAGACAAAAAGATTGCGAGACTGTTGTCACTAAGTCACCAGACGTGGCTATTCGTGATGTCATGTGGAAATACCGAGTGATGATTACGTCGTGCCCAGATCTAAATTGCACCGCGTCCTTTCCTGGCATGTCGTTGCATTCCATCAATAATGAATATGCTTGCTCCACTCGCACACGTGTAAACTAAAGATTAAACGATCTACGCGTCTTTTTCACCAGAATCTGCCGAAGAATGCGGGAAGCTGGAATGGGCTGCAACGGCATCGGCGGCCCAAAGTCAACGGCGGACATTTCATATAAGCATCTTGCATATACAGCATGCCAAGCCCGTATGTACAAAACTTTGTCATCATTTCTATTTCTACAAAGAGAACTTTCGTGATACAAATGCAAGTAGACCATGGTAGTCGGCCGCGTATACTGCAGCCCGGCGATGAGACAAATATGCAGAGAGAAATAAATCGAGACACGAGAAACAGAAGGCATAGACTAAAAACACAAGGCCAAAGACAAAGTGGTTGCATCTTGTGTACTCTGTGCAAGCTTCTTTGCTTGGTACCACGGCATGCACACACTCTAATTCTTGTTTTGCCTTTCGAGGGCGAGAAATGCAAAGTACGGCGCATTGCTTGCAGCATGCGTAACTCACAACTGGCCTCGTCCATACATATCCAGCCACCTCGACTTTCCTTCTACGATTTTACTCAGATAGACCACGCCTCTACGCGTGTACGGAGTACCTGGCACGCATACAGCACGGGAGCGAGAAGTAACAAACGCGAACAGGCCGAGATGGGATAGACGCGAATAGCACAAGAACAGGAGCAATCAGACAAGTCCCGAAAATAAAACAACAAGAGGCTGGATGCAACAGCTCGGCTGTGAAAAGAGGCCCGCGTCCAATTGCGGGAGACGGCTCCTGGTTAGAAATTAATATCCCGTATCGTAGGAGCAAAGAAGGCAATCTATTCGGATCGAAAAATATGGCGAGCCAATGGATGAATAGCGGGAAGAGCGGATTCTTTCTTTCCTAAATAGGGAGGCTGGGACGCCACGAGGCAAATGTTGAATCGCCCCCAAAAAGACACCAATACGAAAAGACCGTTCAAGAAATTGAAGAGCGAATCCACCATGACAGCAAGACAAGACAACGAAGCAAGTTTGAAGGCAACGAGACAAACAGAGCAACCCAAACGAACGGCCACCTCGTGAGTTCTTTTCCTGCTCCGTCTGCCTATCAATCGCCCGTTTGGAAAGAGCTCTCCTCACATCCCCACCCGTTACATGGGGCAACCGTGGGAAGCTGCGACTGTGACGAAAGTTTGCCTTGTGTCGCTTCCTCTTTGTGGCAGTACTAGCCCCTTTCGCGCTTAGCGCACCCAGCAAACAGGTGCAAAACCACTTGGGAAAACGGGAAGCCCTCGCTCCTTCCCTGCCGCTAGTCCTCAGCCGGTTTGGCTGTCTGCCTCTCCTGGTCCCAATGTCAACAAACCGTCCCTTTTCGTGCGCTGCCGGCTTGTTTATTTCATATTGCGACGTGCGAAACTTTGGCGATGCCGGAGGAGCAAGAGAGGACAGCGCATATTACGAGGACACGGTGAGAGCGTATCGCTCACCATTTTCCGAGAAAAAGTGGGCAATTTATTGAGTTCTTTCCCAATCTGTCTGCCTGCAATTCCGTAAAAACCTGTCACACCGAAAGAGCTGCTTGGTCTTTCCTAGTTTCTAGGGTCGTAGCTTCCGTTTTCTAGCTGCGTTCCAGCAAACTGTCTCTCCCCGCGCCTTCCCACGCATTTCCACATTCCACAGTTTTCAACCTGTGTCTCGCCCGCTCCTTCCATTTCGCTGGAGCTCCTTCTTTTTCTTCATTTGCATTTTTGGCAATTACTGGCAAGCATCACAGTCGCGACTTCCGTCGACTCCGTACGGTCTTTATCCAGCCTCGACAAAAGCATTATCTCGGCAAATCAATCGAACAGCTATATGTATTGCGGGTAAGAACCTCCCACTGCGCCCTCCATCGTGCCTGCCAAACAAATTGCTCCCTCGCGCCTTTCCTCATCCCACCCCCGGTCGCTGCTTTTTCCCTGCAGCAGGTCCACCCTCGGATCGCCCACTTCTTGCCTGTCATTGGCTGGGCGACCGCAGCAACGCCAGCGCATCGAAGAGGGCGAAAAGGGCAAGAGGTAAAAAAAAAGGCTGGGCTGGGTCAAAAATAAGAGAGAGCAGGAACCTGACCACACACGCACACACGCATTGCTCCTTCTGTTTGGGTGTCTTTTGCATCTGCCTTCCCTTTCATGCCCATTCTCGCCCCCAATCCACTTTACACATCCTATCACCTTCTGATCTCTCTCTCTCTTTCTCTCTCTCTCCCTCCCCTTTTTGTTGTTCTGTCGCATCCTGTTGCATCCTCTTTTCTCCCCTCTCTTCACCCCTTGCAACATACAAACACTCGCCTCTCTGGTCTGTTGTTTCCGCCTGTCTTGCGCCCTGATCCACTAATACGGAGGCCCAAACAACCTGCAGACGCAGCCGTTGCATGTGCTGCAATTGTCTATTTTGCCTGCATCTCTATTTTCCCCATTCGTTTTCTCCTTCTACACACTCCGACCGCACAGCAACGAGGACAGCGATACGACTCTACCCGCTGCACGCTGCACGCCGGTCCTCTTTCTTTTTACCCACCCGGCTGCCCTTCTCCTGCTTCTTCGTTCCAGGTTCCGGCTTTTCCAACCTTTCCAGCCTCTCGAACTTTTTCCTCCTTCTCGTTCGCCGCCAGCTTCGCCAGGGCAACCGTCTCGTGCATCTTGTGCATCTCGTGCGTCTGACCACTGGCGATCTGTTGTCTCCCTGCCTTCCTCTTACCGCCTCGCCCATACCCCCCTCTTGAGCTGCATATCACCAACCAAGTCGCAGCCTGCGGCTCTGATTTGGCCTCCTCCAGATCTTACTGGCCTGTGAGTTGTTTTTGTTGCTTCGTTGTAGGCGGAGACAAGAGAGCAAGAGCTCAAGACGAGGGACGGCGAGAGAGAGAGAGAGAGAGAGAGAGAGAGAGAGCGCATTGTGGCTCTCTTCTTGTGCGCCGCCGCCGCTTCTCATGCATGGCACTTTCTCTTTCCTTTTCTCTCTTTACACCCGTCTCTTTTCATTTCTATTATCCTTCGTTTTGTTTTGAATCTTGCTTTTGCTAACGCTCTGTTTGGCTGCAAGACCGCCATTTTCTGGCCCCGTCTTCCATCGGTCGATTTCTACCGTATTAATTCACCCACACGCCTCATGTCTTGTTGAAACAGCCTGTCGGATTTTCTTCACCTTATTTCTCTCCCCTTGATATTCTTTTTTTTCCGCCATTCTTCCTTTCACCGACATCCATCCGGCCCTCTTCCACCCGTGACGCCTCGTCGCTTTCGAGTCAGGCTCTCTATCTGGCATTGGGAGTTTGAAGAGGCAGGGCTCTGTTCGCGTGCCTTTCCGATCATACCAGCGCACCCCGGCGCCTCCCCTCTCATCTCCACCAATCCCATTGATCGCATCGGAAGCGACTTTCGACCCGACTCTCCCTCCCCGAGGCCACCATGGGTGGTGACTCCAAGAAGAAAAAGGCTTCCATCCCCCTTCCCGCCCCGACCGAGTCCGAATCCATCATAACCGCCCCTACGGACGTGGCCACAGCAACCGATGTGTCCCGGCCTGGTGACGAGAAATCGTCCTATTCTCTTCCCGAGGACGGCACTCCCGTAACGATCAAGACCCGCGGCCACAGCGCCAACCGCTCACAAACATCTCTGCTCATCGAATACTTCGAAGGCGGCAAGAGTCCAGAAGGTTCCGAAAGCCCCGGTAGACGACGACCCAGCGTACGTGTGCGCCTCAAGCCATCCGGCAGTCGCAAAGACGAACGCATCATGATCTCCAAAAACAAATCCTCCTCCTCCCATCCTAGGAAGGTCTCCCTCTCCCGACGGTCATCCACTCCACAAAAAGGTTCATCTTCAGCCGCCCGTGACTACGATACAGCAGGCGGCAGCGCCATCAGCGCTCTTAGCAGCGGCGGTGACGGCGAGGACAGCCGCAGCATCAATTCGTATGCCTCGGCTACTGAGGAGTCCAATGTGTCTCGGAATCCTATTACTGTGGAAATCGACCACGGGAGCGGCGGGAACGGCGGCGTTAGTGCCCAACCACGCCAACGGCCGCGCCGCCCCACAAGCCCGCTGATCCCCGCTGCCGCCAGCAGCCGTGGCTCGGCGTCGTACTTACATGGCACTGTTTCGGATATTTCCGCCATACCAGCCGACAGCTTCTTGGATGGCTCCAAATCTCCGCGCAGCAGCAGCCCTACCCGTGACATGGCGCTTGCTGCTGCTGCCACGGCTGCGGGCGCTGCTGGTGCCGCAGCTCTCGAACGGCATCGTGTTTCGAGCCGAAGCCGCGGCGACGACCCCGACCGTATTGTGGTGTCCAAGTCGAGCTCATCGCGCGACAAGGAGCGTGATAGAGACTACGATCGTGAAAAGGATCGTTCTGGACGCAAGCACCGTTCCAGCCGCAGTCGGACGAGCAGTCTCAACGTTGCAGAGCGCGAGGAAGCGGGCTCTCCCTCGCAAAGACGGTCCAGCCGCCACCGTCACCATAATGAATCGGCCGTGTCTGCCGGCGCCGAGTCTAGTGTCATGTCATCTGCTCTCTCGCCCAGCCATCGCTCCTACGACCAGTACTCGGTCCGCTCGGGCGCTTCCAAAGCTTCGTCTATCAATAACCCCAAGCTTCTGGAGACTGTCGAAGATGCCATCCGCCGCCTTATCCTGCCCGAATTAAATGCACTGCGGAGGGAACACAGCCACCGTGACCGTCGCAGCTCCACCGCATCGACCGGTACAAGTGTCTCGCGGGACGAGTATGCTACCAACGACCGCCGCCGTTCGGGCGCCAGCGACCGCCATGGATACGATTCTCATACGCCTCGCGACAAGACAAGAGAAGTGCGCGACCGCGAAGGCAGACATACTCTTGCCGACAGCCCATCCCCCGCAGTGGATTATGCGTCTGATTCGGAATTGGGTGCTGCGACTCGCGATACTGACGATACACCAAAGCATGGCACAGACAAGGTCCGAGATGCCGCCATTGCAGCAGCAGCTGGTGCAGCGGTTGGTGGTTTAGCTACAGCAGCCATGACCGGCCATGACGGTTCGCCCTCCACTGCCCGGGATCAGCGTCGTCGGCGCAGAGCCGAGGCACAAGGCAAAGAAGTCGATAGAGAAGGACAAGCTGTGCCCCAAATACAGCAGCAACAACAAGGCCCGCCCGATCTCTACCTGACAGGTGCACACAGTGCAGCCAGCCACTCCTTTGAAGACCAGGCCCAAGGCCAGCGCAATCTACAGGAAGTGCCGATGCCGCCAGGTGGTGGTGGCCTCAATGCCGGGCACCTGCAACACCTCGACCCAGATGCTGGCTACCTGCAGCCTCCCATGCCGCTCATGAGCGAGATTAACTCAGACATGACCCGCACCTCCATTCTCTCGGCAGAAACCGACCGCCCGCTCTCCGCAGAAGAAGAACGCCAAATTCCGCCTGTCCAAGAGCTTTCGAGAAGGGTGATTCCTGGCGGGCCACAGGGCTCACTGCCACCTCAATACACGACATCATCGAGCAGTCTCCAAGGCCTCGGTACCCAGCACGCCAACATCTCGCATGGTGACCTTCGCGCGCTGCCACGCAAGGCTGTTGGCAGCGGCTCCAACTACCACCAAATGGCTGATGAGGGCATCGATGAAGAAGACGAGGATTCCGTGATTGATCGTGAGCACCAGTACCCTGATCAATATGTGCAACAGGGTGGCGGGGACGAGTACGTCGAGGATTACGATGGCATGGCGGACTACGCCAACCAAACCTACGACGCCTACGGCCAACAGATTGTCCCGGCACCACTCAAATATGTGCCCTACCAGCCCGAGCATCGTGGTCTCAGCCCCATCCCAAGTGTTTCGGGCTACACCGAGGGCGGCACTAGTGAAGTCCAGGGCTACCGTGACAGCGGTGTGACAACGACATCCACATCGTCACCCGGCAAATCTCCCCGCATCGAGCGCAAGTCTGCCGCCTCGCTGAACTCTATCCCTAGCAATGTCATGAGCCGCGAGTTCGACCCCGATGACCTCAGTGTTCGCAGCTCGGATGTCGACTACCGCCCTGCACCGACGCAGCTGACCGACGTGACTGATGATGGCGACCACAACAACTTCCGTGCCGTTGACGGCATTGCAGCCAACCCCGACATCACCCACACGCCAATCGGCATCGAGTCAGCCGTTGCCTCATTGGTTGATGGCTCAATGCTTGATGGCTCGGCCCTGACAACGGGCTCCAGTGCTGACGGCGCTTATGCGGCCGTCTCTGGCACGCGTGGATCCATGGACACGCTGGAGGAGGAGCAGTCGCACGGCCAGACGACCCCCAAGAACCGGTCTGTCGAGAGCCACGATCAGACCCTGCGTGAGGGCGATGCTGGCCTCCTCCGTGATCACGAGGAGCTGCACGAGGCTCGCGAAATTGCTACTGCATCCCCAACCACAACCAGAACCAACCCATCCGAGTTCTCGGGCGAGTACGAGATTGATCAGTATGGTCGTAAGGTCCGGCGTGGCTCGCCGACTGCCTCCGAAGCGGCCGCCATTACTGCTGGCGCCGTTGGTCTGGCAATCCGTGCTGCCCGTGATCGCAACCAGCACCCTTACCAGCCACACGAAGAACGTGAGGTGCACGAAGAACGTGAGGTGCACGAAGCCAGTGGAAGCCAGAATGTCCCAGCCGAAAGCGAGTGGGTTCCTGCTGGTGTGCAGCGGAACAAGTCCTTTAAGGAGCGGACCATGGATGGCCGCCGCCCAGCCAATACGCCCACCCACAGCAGCGACCGCGTTGACGAATACGATCACGAAGAGCCCCATCTGGGAGCTAGCGGCCTTCCGGACCTCAGCAACCCCATTCCGGAGATCGGCTACGGCGGTTACTCGGAAGACGAGGAAATGGAGACCAACCCTTCGGTGGTGGACGGCCATGTCCCCGACGGCGAAGAGCAAGAGCACGAGGAGGAGTGGCGCACTGGTGACCGGACACCAACCCAGGAGCGTCACGACGACGCCACAGCACACGCCCTGGGCCTCGCCGGTGCTGCGGCTACTTTGATTGCTGGTGCTGCTACGGCAAATAACATGCACGATGCTTCACAGCACAGCCGGCAAACTAGTCAAGAGCGGGACGAGGAATGGCAACGTTCGTCCGACGAGCGCAAGCGGGACACTCTGATTACCAACCCTTACGAAGGCACCAGCCCCATTGTGAATGAGGGTCTCATCAAGAAATCCATTCCCAACCCTGCCAGTGGTGCAGCGGCTGCCGCTGCTGCCGCCGCCGCAGCTGCCGCCTACGGAATGGCCGGCCCAGATTATGCGTCCAGAAGCCCGCTTGGTGGCCGGTACGACGAGGGCTACATCTCACAGGGTCCTGGAAAGTCGCCTGACATGACCAACGTCAACAAGGGCAAGGGCATCGACTACACTGATGCTCCTGCCGCATTCGGTGCAACCCAAGAGGATCCGTTCTACACCACCAACCAGACCAGACACTTTAGTGGTCTGTCGCAAGGCATGGCTACGCCGTTATATGATCCCGCCACCGGTGCCGGTATCGACCGCATCGAGAATAAGGACATCGTTGCATTGATGCAGCATCTGATGGTCCGGGATGCCCAGCGCAGTGCACGCGACACGGAGATCCTGGTGACCCTCGTGCGTGCTGCCGCCGAGATGCGCACGTCGTTTGAGAACGTCCGCACCATGCTCACGATGCACGAGAAGGGCATTAACAACGAGTTTTCCAAGAAGCTTGCCGACAGCGAGGACGCCATCATTACAGAAATCCTCGACGGAACTGAAAAGACAGTCCGCACGCATCTTGGTGGCCCTCGTCCCTTCCCGGGCAGCGGCAACCGGTCTCTGCATGCCAGCATTTCGCAAGCCGAGATGGAGGATCTGCCAGGCAAGCGCCAGAACATTTTCCGTCGTGCTCTCAAGTCGCTGAACGCTAAGGGAAACAACGACCTGACGAGAATCGAGGACATGCTTAACCAGCTGTTAAACCAGGTCGATGTTCTCAAGGCGCAGTCTGCAGGTGGTGTTGGGCCTGGTGGCATGAGCATGAGTGGCAGCGCCAGTGCCCACGGCCCGTCTCCCTACGACGGCATGATTGATGCACAACTGGCCTACGAGCAGGACCGTGGTTATGAACCCGAGGGCCAGGCCGGCACATCTACGGCAAGCCACGCCAGCCAGTCCGGCCTCCTGTCCGTCAACTCGCGGGGCGGCCTTATCCAATCCACACGCAAGTTCTCAGACAATCGCATCAGCACTGTGCCTGAAGGCAACGAGGACGAGCTTGAGTATAATCAAGGACCTGGTGATGCAGCACCCGGTAGTGGAGCAGCTGACAACATGGGCAGCACCCGCGGAGCATCTGGGAATGTCCGCTTCGGCAGCCCTGCTTCGATTCCTCAAATGAGCTCCGCCCTGATGGCAACTCCTAGACAATCCCAGGATCTTCAGCATCAGCAGCAGTACCAGCAGTCTCAGCACTCCGAACCCCAACTCCAGCAAATGCAACAGGCACCGCAGAGCAACGACAACACGCCTCGCACAGAGAAGGCCAAGAAGCACAAGTCCAGTAGCTCATCAAGCTGGTTCCCCAAGATCTCAAGATGGTCCGAGACGACCACCTCCAGTGTCGGCCGCGTGTTCCGTGGCAGCCGCGACTCCAGGAAGGACCACGACGAGCTTGGCTTCCACAGCAGTGTGTCGCGGTCGGGATCTGACCTTGCTGCCTACGACGGCTACGAGCCCAATCCTGAAGACAAGCTCCACACCGGCTTCTCCGAGACCGATATGCACGGCGGCAACTACCTCGACCAGTCGCAGCCTGCGCTGCAGCAGAACCGCCAGTCGCACCAGGACGGCCAGGTGTACCAACAGAACCAGTACGAAGATGACATCCACGGCTACCACTTGCCTCCCGACAGCACGGAGATTCTTCCCCCCAACCCCAAGTCATACATGACACCCGAGGACCCCAAGTACAGGGCACACCGCGACTCCCTCAACCTCCAACACCCCCAGCCGCGATCGGGGCAGCCGTTCAAGGCCGCCCTGGAGTCACAGGCAGCCGACTTTGACTCACCGATGAGCCCCCGGTCGGCCGATTGGGCCGGCTCTGCCACATCCCTAAACCGGCTCCCGGGCCAGAACCCCAACCGGTATAGTGATGCATCGGCTAGCAACGCAGCCGCACAAGACTCGCGGCAGCACCAGCAGCAGCAGCAGCAGCAGCAACAGCAACAGTACTGGGATGGCGGGGCCGCTCAGGGCTCTCAGTCCCAGTCCTCTGGCCCACCCCGGCCTCCCAAGGAGCCCCTGGATGCCGACAGACACCAGCAGACGCCGCCTCACCCGGCCCGCCTGACCAAGGCCTCAAAGACCAGCCCGCTTCCGTACCACAGCGTGGAGAGCGGATACGGGACTGCCACACACGTCCCGACAAGCTACACGGGCAGCCCCCGATTCGAAAACCGCAACCTCAGCGGCGCCCTGACGGTACCGACACGCCGCCCCAGCGGTCCCCGGGCAATGACGCCGAAGAGCGAGCGTAGCACGCGCAGCTACAACGACGAGGAGCCTGGAAGCGACTCTCGCAGACAGAAGAGAAGTGAGTCTAGGCATCCGAGGTCATCTGATAGAATCATGTGAACAAGCAACTAACAATATATAGACACGTTCGGAACAATTGCATCTCAAGAGACCGATACCTTCTAAGCAGTCATCGATCCTAATTTTTCTTCGCAATATCGACTCATTTATTCAATCGAACAACACAACAAAAATCAAGCATCTACACGGAGGAGCACACGCATCGAAAGATATAAGGATATCAAAGAGGAGGAATTTTTTGCACGGTGAAGGAGGAAGAGGAGGAATCATTCGGGAAAGAGAGAGGGTGATGAGCGCGCGTTTCTGCATTTGCACTTGCATTTACCTCGAGTCCCAGGCTGTGGTTCACACACAGCTACCATGACTCGAACTTTTTATGATGACGTTTACGACATTTGTGAAAAAAATCGCGAGACCGCCATAGGGATGGGATATTTTGCTGGGCGGAGCCACACCAAATCGCTTTCTCAGTATTTTTGCTCCCAGGGGGAGAAAATAAGAGACATCAAGATCTTAATTAAGGGTAGGGAGTTGATAGCATAGTTTCTGTTTCTTTCTTTTTTTCTTCATTTGAATTTCCCTCGTCATCGGCACCGCGATATATAGCAATCTTTGTAATATCATACCTTTACCCATCTCCAATTTTTTTTATCGGATGTCTAGTTTTCACTGCAAATATCGTGCAATGTTTGTACAGTACTCATGCCACAGTCATCTAAAAACTCTTGCTCACTAAAAACCAGGCATGGCAAGCTGTCGTTTTCCGCCCATGTTGCCGAGGAGAGGGAGAAGGAAGAGTGGTGCCACGAGCTTCGTCGCCAATGCTTCCCGTTCATCCTTTTGCGGGGAGTGGTGAGGTGCAGAGTACATGCTAGAGTACATGCAAAAGGCACTTTGCGAGGCCCCTTCTCAGAACAAACAGTATTAGTATTAGGTAACAATCGAGTAACAGCATGCTTCTGGGGAGCGCTTTCCAACGCTTGGCTGAGCACACAATTTTGGCGGACTCCCAGAGGTTGCCTGTCCTTACCCCATATTTTACACGATGTCGTAACAAAAGGCACTTGCTGTCTGTGTTATTACTTACAATCGAGTAATTGGCAGGTCCAAGGCCAGTCCTTGACCTTGGGGTATTGCACCTTTGCACTATGTGTCAACGATGGCTGAGCAACCGCTCATCCTTTGCATGAAGCCATTGCTGATGGTCGGTTTAGGGCACATGATTTTCAAAATCTTCTGGTTTTTTAAATTTCAGTACTGAGAAGAGGGGGAAATAGAACGAATGAGGGCATAAAACTGCTGGGAATCTCAATTGTCCACTCAAACTGAACGCGCTCTTACACACCGAGGAGATGCCCACTTCTGTGTTACTTGTCATTTTGTGAAGGACATTGTGGTAATGTTGCGGTATGTAAAGTGTGTAAAGTGTGTAAAAGTCTTGTTGCCTCTGATTTCTTAAATGCTCAAATATTGGGCTTTTTTGTTTACCTTTTTTTTTCTTTTCTTTTTTCTTTCGAAATTCCAAAATCTTACTAGAAATAATTTCATGTACTTGCCACTCACACTGACACTCGTGATAACCTTTTTGAAAACCTCAAAATAGCTTTTCAGCAAAATCCACCAGGGAAAAAGGAGGAGCAACGACAGAGAATTTCACGATCTTTGTCTACCCGTCACTGCCAACTCTCTCGGCAACAGGGCTGGACCTCACCAGAAGTGGAGAGCACGCGTAGAAAATGCCCACTGGGACGCGCTCTCCGTACCGTGTAAAGCTTTTCCACCCTATTCCACTCTTTCCTCACAACTCTCCATTTTTTCCCAAGAGTCACGATCCCTCAACGATCCTCACTATGCAATACTCCGTATGGAGACGTGAAATTTTCCTTGCACGAGGATGGGCCCTCTCGTCCCTTCTCCACATCGCTTTACCCATCGTGATGCCACAGTGTTTATTGGTTCTTTTGTCCGTGAAAAGTTCCTTGAATACACGCCCCCCTTGTGACTACAGGCTTTTCAGATTTTTCAAACTTTTCAAGACGGTCACAAACACAAAGTAGTTGTGGCTTGCACGCCGTATAGCCGTCGTAGTCATCGTCGTCGGTGTTCGCAACAGTATCGTACACACACAATGACACACGCAGAGAACATTTACGTGGATCCTTTTCGGTTTTTTTCATTGGTTTTTTCATTGGTTTTTTTTTTTTTTTTTCATTCTCTTTCTCTTTTGGTGGTGTAAACATAAGTGAATAATCCGTACTTTCAAGCAATTTGCCTCTTCACTTCGCCTCTCGCCTCACCGTGGTTACGTTGTATGAGAAAGGAAAGAGTGCCTCGCCTCTCCAGATTTCCTCACAGAAAAGGAAGAAAACGAGCGGACGGGAGCCAGCAGCCGGTCCACTGTCACTGTAGCGTTCCCTCTTTCCTCGCTAGAAACTTGTGGTGGTCTCTGATGGTGGGTGCAGATGCAAAAATATTTTCCTTTCCCCAGAAAAGTACCAAAAATAGTACGGCGTTTGCACTGCGACCCAGGTCACTTCCCACTTCACCTGCCGAAAAGGAAGGAACAATGGAAGACGTCGAAGACTTTGAAAAGCGCTGGAGTCCGCGGGGCTAGGCCAGGACGGCCCAGTGTCTTGGACTCTTGGCATGTCTTTCAGTGCGCTAGAATGTAGAATGGGCTTTGTATCTTTTGGTCATTCGCGACTGCCAAAGAGCATCGCCGAGGTACAGTCATCTGTTTTTAGCTTTTAGCTCTTTATTTTTCGTTCTTGCCTCTTTGCCTCTCACCCATAACTCAAAAAGGAAGCGACAGGCGACATGAGTTGAGGTAGTCGCCGGTGGCCGCTGCCGTGAGCTGTCAACGCTGGCCTCCGCGACCCCGTGATCAATGATCATTGACAATCTTGTTTTGTTTTGAACAACTCGCTCTTTCCTTCATTCCTCGTTCCCCGTTCTTCGCTCTGTCTCGGCTCGCCGTGCTCCGTGCCTGCTTTGTCAAGTTGCAAAATTTGTGCGGTGAGCGTGACTACAGTGGAAGGCCCGGCGGCAGGCGCAGCAAAGCCTTAGCAATAGCAAATGACTAATTATTACGACGTAGTACTTTAGCTTTTACGAGTAGGTCTTTGCTCTTTTCTCACTCCTCTTTCCAATACCGCTCCAAGCCGGTCTCTCTCCCGTCACCTAGGCCTCTTAGCTCCACGGGAGAGAACAAGAAAGAAACTTTTCCTCTGAGTCTGAGACGGGCCTCGCCTGCCCTCGACTGTGACCTTTTGTTGGATCAACTGGGGAAATCGATCGCCTTTGCATGCCTTTGAAAAACACCCCCTGTCTTTCAGTCGTCGAAGAATGGTCTGGACTGGACTCCGCTGCTGATTTGGGTTTGGCGTGTAACAATCGCTCTCTCCCTCTTTCTGAGAGCTCCTCTCACTCCTCTTTTCACTCAACATCCACCTCTCGCTGTGGACATTTCACCATCGTGACTTTTTGTGTGGATGTGTGTCCTTGTATCCTTGTGTCCTTTTCTGGCCGCCCGCCCTGAATATGGAGCCTCCTGACCTTCACCTGCAGGCGCATCGTGAGAATTTTTCGGTTCTCCTCTTTTGCCTTCACCTCCTCTTTCTTATTTTCTTTCATTTTTCTTCATATTTTATTATTTTCTTCTTCTTCTTCATCCCTGAAAATGGGTCATTTGAACGTTTTTCAAAAAGTGGAACACCAAATCCAGAAGAGCATGTGGTGTCCGCCTCCTTCTCCTTTTGGGAAAATCAAAAAGAGGGGAAGTCTGGCCCCCTGGCCGATGCGAAGAAAAGTTCACGATGTTTTGTTATTTTTCAAATTTTATTTTTCATTTTTACCGCGCGAAGGCTGGCCAACAGGGGAGTGTCGGTTAGAGGAGCACGTTGTAGCCAGAAGTCGTAGTAGGAGCTTTATGAACTGCTCCGGTGAGCTGCCTCATCCGACACGACACCAAAGTGGCACAAGTTTGGCGGCTGCTGGCATCATCATGTTAACGTGTCGTCCTTCTTTGACGTGCGTAATCCAATTGATTTCGCATGAAGGCCAAAGACCAGAAGCAAAAAGCAAAGAGCAAAGAGCTTCGAGAAGCTTGCTGCTGCATCGTACCTTCTTCGCCCTGGGCCGGGCTTTCCGTAGAAACGGGAAGGGACTGTCATCAAGTCTTTCTTTCCGTCAAGCAAGCTCTTCCAGAAGAACCAAAGGGAGGATCGAGATGAGGTGAGCCGATGCCAATGCCAATGCCAATGGCAGCCTCGACACAGCACACAAGGGGAAAGAGCGACACTGCAACTGCATCGATCGTTGGATTTCACACATTCCCCAGGCAGTTGCGACAGTTGCTGTCTGAGAGGGGAAGGTACGAACGGGTTTCCAATGACTAAAAATTAGGTACGAGAAACCCAAAAACGGCCCAAAGCGGCCAGGACACGACCACAATGACCACAGAGGCGGGGCCTCGTGATGCACTAAGCCGGCCGCCATTTCGTAACGGTATGCTAATGACCACTCAACAGGAGGATCCCCTTTACGCAACGTGCAACGTGATCACGCAAAATGCGAAAGAATGCCAGACAATGCTAGCACGCCCCCCTGGAACTGCCCTGGAGCAGCCGGCATTCGCCCGTTTTCCAGCGCCCAGCAACCAGCCCCAGCGCCTAAACCAACCAAAAAAAACCATCACGCGGTTGCCACCACTCGGCCCATTCGCTGGGAAAGAGCCTCCTTCTCACAGCCTCAGAGCCTGTCCAGCGCACTCGTCCGCACCTTCCTCCCCCAGAAAGCCACGCCGAGGGGGAAGGGGGCGTAAAGTTCCTTCCCCCTCTCGAATCTTGCTGCTTGTGACCTGCGGCCAAGGCAGGCGGCTTTGAAAATTTTTACCTACGTCGTACACTGGGTCTCTCTTACCAAACTATTACCCCATCATTTGCTATTTTTTGCAGCAGACTTTTTCTCAAACGCCCCCCTCCCTTGTAACTCACTGTGCTCCATTGTGCCTTCTGCCGCTGTTTTGGCGCCCTGTTCCTGCTTGCTTCTCCCTAAACTCGCGCCTTCCTCCTCGCGCAATTGTGTGTGCCCTGCCCACGATGTTGTCATCCAAGCTCACTCTCGCCTGCAAGTTTGCTAGGCCAGGGGGCAACAATACCCCCCCCCCCCCCCTTGATTCTTCTTTGCGACTCTCTCTGATTCCCCAGACAAATTCAATTGCCCAGACACCATTCCACCATTCTAGCTGTTTCTCAGCTAATAATAATCATGCCTTTTGTTACTTACACGCCCCCCCAGGTGGACGTCTGACTCTTTTGCTGTCTTTTTGTTGCCTTTTCTTGCTGCTCCTCCTTTGTGAATAATAATCTGTCTGGATGAGGAGAATAGCTCTTTGGATATAATATCTGCTGCCTCTCGCTTCTTTTCTTTCTGATTTTCGAACATCATACACAATAACAATTCACATACAACATACAACATAATACACAAGCAATACTTGGTACATCGATCCAAACAAACATTGAGCATCAACATCACGACATCTGATATCATCACCACATATCACAATATCACCACATCACACATAATAATCACACCCACAACCCTCACAATGCCTTTCACAATCACTGAGCCGCATCCCACCGTGCGGGCAAACGCCTACACCCACTCCGGCCGCGGCGGCCTGGGCAACACTTTCCGCGCTCCCACCAGCGTCACGCCCGCCGCTGGCATCCCTACGCCTCTGACCAAGGTCTCTTCGGGCTCTTCCGCCACTCACACCTCTACTCGCTTCTACGCTGGCCGTGGCGGTGCCGGCAACGCCTACCCGGCCTCTGAGCGCCAGGCCGTCAACCTCGACGACGAGTACGTCTACGCGGCCAAGGCCGCAGCCAAGTCCCCCTCAACCGGCGGCTACGTCGGCCGCGGCGGCGCGGGTAACTTCTACTCCTCCAAGTCCTCGTCTCACAAGAAGTCGTCGGGCTCGACCTCGTCTGGCCCCTTCCTGTCGACTGCCGACCGCATTGCTCACAGCATCCGCTCCGGTGTCCACGGCCACGGCCACGGCGGTCCGGCTACGAGCAGCAACAACCACCGCAAGGGCAGCGACGCCAGCTCCGTTTCGGGCGCCAGCACCACGAGCAGCGAAGAGGGCCGGCGCAGTGGCTTCTGGGGCCGCATGCACCGTTAAAATATGTCAGGAGTCGGGAACGGCTTTGGCAGTCTGTTCCCCTTTCTCTGCATTTCTCGCCCTTCGCCTTCTTCTTGTATAACGACCACTTTCAACGACTACTTAATCTTTATGACGAATCATCCAAGCGAATACAAAAAGCGTATTGCAACCTTCTTCAGCATTCTGCTTTTTTTCTTTCAGCCTTGTCTGACGCCGTCAACGACTACCCAACTTTGTTTATCTCATTACCTCATATTTCATCACGACACACCAAAACGCGGAACGGAAAAGTTTATTTGATTTTCAACAACAACACCAGGGAGGATATCATCACGGAGTTTCATTTCTTTGCCTTTTCCATAGTCTTTTTTCTTCACATTTCCCGGATTATACCACGACACCGAGCGGACCGGCGTTCATTTTTATTTGTCTTTACCTTACCTTAATATCGCATTTCATAGCTACTTTTTTCATTGGGAAAAAATCGTTTGGGTTGGAAGCATCAAAAAGCATCAAAAGCACAAAAAAGCAAAGATACCCAGCTTACTTTTTACTCAATTTCATTTCAAATTCACACACACAAGGAGAGAACTTCTTTTTGGTAGTAACACAAAACACACATCCATCGTCGTCTGTGACCTGTGACTGAACAAATAGAAATCTTGATTTTTGGGTGCCTCCCTGTTTGTGTAAAACGAAAAAGGGTATCATTTCAAGTCGCCCTTCTCTTCCCCCTTTCCCTTTCTTGTCATCCTCCCCACTATCGGCTGATGATATCCTTCTTTTCTATCTTTCCTAATAGGCCAGCTTCCCTCCTCCTGTCTGGCTGTGAGATGTAGTGTACATAAAGTGTATATGTTTGTGAATGTAAAAGGTATTTAAAGGTATTTGTGTGCTGTGAAGACACTGTGCGTCTCCATACGTGTGAGATATAAAATATTTGGGAATATTGGGAGACATGACCACGGCCCGTCTCGCCTCGCTTGTTGCTGCTGATGCTGCGTCTGCTCCCTCCGCCGTGCACACCGCCATGTGTGCCCGTCCATCGTCCTTGATTCGTCGGTCTCCTCGAGAGGCTCGTCTTCTTCTCCTCATTGCATTCATCACGTGAATTTTGTGTGTATAATGTCGGGGTTCTCGTGCCAGTCGTCGATGCTCACCCACATCTACATTTTGTTAGCATCGTGTGCACTCCGACTCTAGCCAAACAAATACTCCTCGTTGCGTCTCGTCTTACCTTTCTGAATGTGCTCAGACCGGCCAGAATACTGCCACCGATCCATGTCGTGTACTTGCGCTCCGGCGGCGCAAAGATCTTGATCCGCATGTCCTTGACCGCAATCTTGCGGATCTCGTGCAGCAGCCGGTCACCAAAGCCCTTGGTCAGCGTCGTGCCACCCGAAAGCACAATGTTGGCATACAACGACTTGCGCAGATCCAGGTCTGTCCGCACAATCGCGTCCACGACCATCTGATGCACACCGGGATACTCGAGTCCGATAATCTCGGGGTCAAACAAAATCTCGGGGGCCCGGAACCGCTCGGCGCCCACCTTGAGCTTGTTGCCGTCGGGCAGCACAAACTCGGCCGTCTTTTTTGGGTCCGACTTGGCTGTCATGTAGTCCTTTTCTTCCTTTTTGGGATCCACGGCAATGTAGCTCGTCGCCTCCTTGATGTGCCGCACCACCTCCTTTTCGGCGCTCGTGTGGAACACATAGCCCGTTTTCCGCAGCAGCGTCTGCAGGTACTCGGTGACGTCGCGGCCGGCCACATCGATCCGCTGGATCGAGTTGGTAATGGCAAAGCCTTCGTACACGGGCACGGCATGGCTCACGCCATCGCCCGCGTCCAGCACGATGCCCGTTGTGCGTCCACTCGCGTACAGCGACAGCACCGCCTGGATCGACGTATAGAGGGCGGGCACGTTGAACGTCTCAAACAGAATCTGGGCCGCCGTGTCGCGGTTACTGCGCGGGTTGAGTGGCGGCTCGGTCAGCAGGACCGGGTGCTCTTCGCTCAACACTTTGAGGCCCTCGTCGTAGATGTACGCCCAGATCTTCTCCATGTCGTCCCAGTCCGTCACAATGCCGTGCTCCAGCGGGTAGTTGATCTTGAGCAGGCCGCGCAGCTCTGTCGCGGCGCGTGGGCCGACGAACCAGTCGCCCTCGAGCGCACCCGCGAGCACGCGCAGATGCTTGGGGCGGCCGACAAACGAGGGGAAGTAGCACTTGGGCAGGTCTTCGCCGGCAAAGCCTGCGCGGATGGTCCCTGAGCCATTGTCAATGACCATGGGGATGTTGTGGAGGCTTTCCGCCATGGTTGCGGTTGTGAAGTGTGAGAGGAGAGGGGTGAATAGGGGTGATGATGTCGAGAGTGGATGCCCGAGGATGCTCGAGGATGCTCGGAGGGACTAGCTCGGCGCGTCTGATCCTCTGTTGTCAAGGAGTCAGAGGGGACCGGCCTAGGTCGTCGTCAATGTCGTCGAGGTATCGCGGTGCCTGCTAGCCGTGACGGCCACGGGGCATTGTCTTGTTGTCGTCCGGGAGAAAAGGCGGTCGTCGAGGAATTGAAAGATATCGTCAAGTCAATGTAGGCTGGGCTCAGAGGAGATATAAAGGGCAGTCGTAAAAAGAAGCTCGCTCGCTGTTGATGGATCGCTAGGTCGTCGTCTCGGCAGTTGGTCGTCGCTATGGGGATTGTGGTGTCGTCCGTTCGGATGTCGTTGACTTGTCTCGCAAAAGGAGAGCTCTCTTGCACTCTCCTGGTCCTCCTAAATTACATGGAGACACGAACGCGCCAGGACAGCACACCAAGGGGCGTGCCTGGTTCTAGACCGTATTGGGACTAGCGTGAACTGTCCAGTCGAGGAGGCACTAAGGTAGTTGTCAAGTGTGGCGCACGGGTGTGGCGCCAGTCTCAGCACGAAAATAAGGCTTCCCTCCTCTCCCTTTGACTTACATGCCTGCTTCTCATTCTCATGCTCATTTTCAGTCTCATGCTCACCTCACTTCGCAAACACAACACATTCGCCAAACCACCGTCTGTCGACTTCTAGCTTATCGATCTCATATACACGCCACGAATCTGAGCATTTGTCGGGCTCCCGACCCCATTTGTGGCCATGGCCGACCAAGAGGTGGCCCAAATCTGGACGTTTCCGACAGAGATATCGCAGTTTGACGACGATGAGCGCATCTCGTATTCGCGGCTCGACCGCAAGTACATTGCCGTGCAGGACGACGGCACCGAGTTTGAGTTTGACCAGTCTCTGAAACGCTGGATCCCGCTGGCCGACGGCGACGACGGCGCGAGCGCCAATCCCTACGCGCCAAACGACCCGTCTCCCTATGACCAACAAGCAGGCAGCGCCGCTCCTTCAGATAGCAGGAAGCGCAAGCCCGATCACTCATATTACAATGACAATGATAGCGAGGTAAGCTGCACCCGTTGTTGCCGCTGCCGCCGCCTGTGTGCAGCTGTCCCTGCGCTGCCCTTTAACTTTACCTGAATATCATGCCCCAAAGAACAAAAGAACAAAAGAACAACGACCGAGATTCCAACGTCTCGGCCGAAGAAACTGACCACTTTCCACTCTTCCGTCTTGGCTTTTTGCCTTTTTTTTTGTTTATCATCTCAAACAGCCACGAGATTCAAGTCAGAATGGCAGACGAGGAGACAACAACGGCAATGCCCCTGCTGGCAACAGCAACAAACGCGCCAAGGCTCAGAATGCCCCGCGTCAGCCCAAACAGAACACGGCCGTCTACGTCACGGGCCTGCCCACCGATGCCACGGCCGACGAGGTCGCCGAGCTGTTCTCGCGCAAGTGCGGCGTGATTGCCGAGGAAATCGACTCGGGCCGCCCGCGCATCAAGATGTACACCAACAGCGACGGCTCCTTCAAGGGCGACGCGCTCATTGTATTCTTCAAGCCGCAGAGCGTTGAGATGGCCATTATGCTGCTGGACGACACGGATTTTCGGTGGGCACCCACCCCAGGAAGTGCTGAAGCAGGGCGGATGCATATCCAAGCCGCCGACTCGAGCTACAAGAAGACCAACTACCAGAGCGAGACCAGTACGCCGGGCGACGGCACCCCCAAGCCGGCAGGTGAATCAGCCTCAACGTCTGCACCCGCACCCACACCCACGTCAAACGCCCCGCCAGCAGGACCCTCTGCCCGCGGCAAGAATGCCAACCAGGACAAGCAGAAGATTATCAAAAAGACACAAAAGCTCGATGCCAAGCTGGCCGACTGGAGCAGCGACGAGGACGAGCGGTTTGCCGGCATGACGGGTGGCAACAGCTCGAGCAGCCGGAATCGCAAGTGGGACAAGGTCGTCGTCCTCAAGCACATGTTTACGCTGGCCGAGCTCGACGAAGACCCGGCTGCCCTGCTGGACATCAAGGAGGACATCCGCGAGGAGTGCAGCAAGCTGGGCGACGTCACCAATGTGGTGCTCTTTGACCTGGAGGCTGCGGGCATCGTCAGTGTCAAGTTCAAGACGGCCGAGGCGGCAGCGGCCTGTGTACGACTGATGGGCGGCCGGGCCTTTGACGGTCGGACTGTGGAAGCGACGCTTGCGACGGGGCGGGAAAAGTACCGCAAGTCGAAAAAGGGCGACGACGAGGAGGGCGGCAAGGCCAGCAGCGACGAGGACGACGACTAGCCGTGGACCTCAGGATGGCCACTTTTTGTCTCTGCGTACCACTTTACCTATCTTTTCTTGGGACTCCCCATCACTGTTTGTGCGCGCTACTAGTTACATTTTAGAAGTTTTGGTAATGGTTGAGAATTAAGCCTACTATTTATTCGAGTCTTACAATACCTTTAGAGAACCATTGTATGTTTGTGTGTTGATTTGATACTCGTCATTTTATTCGATTTCATTTACTACCTTCTCCAACGGCACCCAGCACCTATCAACACAATCATCCACCATATCCGTCGTCGTCATGTCGTCACAAAAGTGGTATATCGTTACAAGAGAGAGAGAGAGAGAGAGAGAGAGAGAGAAAGAAGAAGAAAAGGCAAGAAACAGACTAGCTTGCAGGCAAATAATATCAAGAAGCCAAAATCGATTGAAGACGCAGCCAGGAACCGGAAGAGGCACGTATGGTCAATAAGCCCCTTTGAGTGTTAGAGTGTCTCCGGCTGGGCTGGCGGCAGTGCCAGCTCGATTCTTTGTGCCATGGTGTACCAGATGGCCGCCTCGACGATGCGAGCAATGATAGCGAGGTCGCTTTCGTCTGTGAAAGTCAGTATACAGAATTGATTTAGATGGATACTAGGAGGAACGGTGCTCACCTCGCGGCGCGTAGATCATGACAAAGGTAGGCGGCAACGGGGCCTTGATCCAGCCCTCAAAAGCCAGCGGATGGCGTTGGCCCCAGCCCTTGTCCAGCACCTCCTTGATATCATCTGGGTGCAGACTCATGTGCATAGACTTTTCCGAGTCGTGAATGTGGAAGATCTCGCCCTGGCCCCAGACGTTGACCGGGTGGCGTGCAAAGAGACCAAAGCCGTGTTTCTCGATGCATGACGTGGCGGTGCATAGGATGTCGGGGTGTTCACGGGCCAAGTTTTTGACGGCAGCTCGGAGTTGGGCGTCGCAGGTGTCGGATGCCTGCTGGTCGAGCTGCCGTTGCGGTGCGAGGCCGGCCACCTGCGGCCGGGGCCCGGGACGGTACGGCAGCTCCTTTTTGTTGTCGCCGTTCGCCCGAAGGATGCCACGAGACGGCGCCAGGCTCGGGCCAGCTTCGGGCGGGCTGTGGTAGACGTCTCTCAAGGCAAACATGCGGAACCACAGCAGGCGAAGGTAGCCGATGAACGTAGGCGGGGTGCCACCGGGCCCCAACAACAAGAAGTTGAGATAGTCGTTGTGGACGAGCAGGGCGACGGGGACGGCAACGATGATGGCCTTGAGTATGAACAGCTGAATAAAATGCATACCCGCGATGAGGAACAGGGAGCTGACAAGCATGGCCCAGGCGTCGAGAGTGACGGAGAACGGGTTCTGGTGGATCACCATGTTGAGGGACAGGTTGGCGCTCTCGTGGTGTTGGTGTGCATGAGTGGCAGCGTCGTGCTTGGCGAGAGACAACGAGGAGAGCGAGGTCGAGGTGGACACCGGCGGTCTTGCCGGAGCAGAGGAGGGAGACGGAGAAGGAGATGGAGTATTCATGGCGTGGAGAGGGTCGACTTTGGTCGACGTCACAGTGAGAGTTGCCATGTTGACAGTCGACGGCCGAGGGGGATCTTGTGAGAGATGTAAAAATAAATCGATGAGATAGAAGAGGCAAGGGGATGGAGAATAAAAACGAGAACGATAAAGGCCGGAGAGTAGGAGATTTGGCGAGACCGGCTGATAAAGAGATGTGGATATGTGAGATGGGGGCAGGCGAAAGAAATCGACAAGGGCTGACGCGGTGAGATGGCAGGCAACGGGGAAAGAGGAGGAAATAAAAGGGAGAAGAGAGAGAAAAACACAAGAGGTGAGAGATGCAGTACAGGCAGAAAGAAATATGAAAGATGGCAGGGATCTCACGTCAAAAGATGCCCTTTCGATTTCGAAATTGCTACTCGACGAGGCGAGGTAGGCGAAGCGATGAGATAGGGCGGTTCTAGGTGAGAGGGTAGGAGGAGACGTTGAAGGATGTGGATAGGTCGATGCCAGGATGCTCTTAGGAATATGAACAAATAAAGGATGAGCGGCAAACCGTCGAGAGTTCGAGAATTACCAGAGATGAGGAGAAGTCCACAGAGTCCAGAGAGGTGCAGTCGGCCTGTGTGGACTAATACCATAACAGCAAGAAGCAGAAACAACGCTAAGTGCTGGCAGGTGACTTGTACGAGGGGGAAAGAAAGAAAAGGGGAAATAGCGAGAGAAAGAGCAACGGACAAAAGTGGGAGCATCCAAAACAATGTGGTGGGACGTCTAAGAAAAAGACGAGGAAGGAGCAATCGATACGGAGGTGAGCCGGCAGGAACTTGCGCAACAAGGTTACTCTCATGAAGGGGCGATGGAGATAGAGATGTGAAAAAACAGAAGGAGGCTTCCTGCCTTTATAAGTTATTCAACGGCGACGATTATGCGGTGTGCTCTTCATGCCACCACAAATCGGGCCGCATTCTCTTTATTCTTGACATTCTTGGTATTCTTGCTATTTGCGTCTTTCACGTTTACTTGCAATGTGTCTCCCCCTCTTATGGCATATGCCCAGTCTTCTTACTGCTGATGCTGTTGTGTGAGACTGTCCGCTTTTTTTTGCTTCTGGGACCCTGTTCCGTATACGGAGGTCAGATCCGGTAGTCGTAGCAGGGCGAAAGCGGATTGACGGCGGCGACGGTACATGGGGGTCACCGCAAGGGCGACCAGGGCGAGCATGTACAATGGAGAGCGAGTGCGGTATCGTGTGTGACTGAGGAGAGGACGTGTTTGCACTCCTGTGGCACGAGGGCTTGCAGATGCAAGTGCAAAGTACAGCAAACGAGCGGGTCTCGGCGTCAGGTGGCCGAGTTTCTGTCGAGAGGTGCAAGCAGACTGACAGAGACGCAAGGGCAAGAAGGGCCTAAACAAGAACAGCACAGACAAAGAAGGGACGGCTGATTGGAGCGACTGATATCTAGATCGACGATGAAGACAGTGAGGTCGGTGAGACGGCCGGCATCGAGACAGGATTTTTGTTCAAGGGCAACAAACGAAGTCGAAAGAAGACAAAAGACTGCATGGGAGCAGCAAGAAGCGCGAGTAGGCGCAGTTCACCGGGATGACTACATCTTTGCTTGGCATGGAATCAAAACAGACCAAAATGGGAAACACGAGCCTCCCCGGATACAGGGCCCGGGATTATCAAGGACGCATGGGCCTTTTTTGCCTATGGAGTTGGGAGACAAGGAGATATGTACGGTTCGTAAGATGCTTGTAAACATCTAGGGCTGTAAGCTGCATGCCGGCAAAATGCAACAAAGGACTGAAAGCGTCGGCAGAGGGCCGTCTCGTCGCCAAAATCACAATAAGGTTGTCGTGGCACAGACGTCAGAAGCGCCAAAAAAGGACGGTGAGAAGACCAAAAGCCTGGTGGTCAGCAGGAAGAAACGACGGCCTTGTATTTGTGGAAAGACCCCAAAGATACAAGCAACAGAACAGACTACTCGAAATGCTCCGCACCACTATTGTACGAGAATGTACAAGACCTTTTAGACGCCGTTGACAAGGAAGAAAAACTACACTTGCAGTGATAATCCTTCAAGGCATTGAAGAATTGATACAGTACATTTACACGAAAATTGCCATAATCCCAAGCAGTTGTGTCCTCAATAGTATCTTACTTGGGCTGTACCCCAAACGGGGTTTTGGATCGGGGGGTTGAAGGCGCCAAAGTGTCCCCGGCGCGGGGATTAAGATACTGTACTTATGCTTAACAATGCTCCCAAAGAGGGGAAGAGGCGACGTCGGGGAAATCAGACTACGTCAAACACAACGCTACATAAGGCGGGCATGGTGTTAGTCTGTATTTCCAGCTTTTGGCCGTCTTTGTGGTGATCACCAGGTCTTGGCCTGCTTGCAGCTTGCCTGCCCAGCGAGGCAAGTAAAACGGCCAGGGACAGTTAATAAAGAACGAATCCCGTCGAACCCAAAGTGCGAGGTGACCAATTACTGTTGATGATAGCCAATCGATGGCCACAGTTGGGTAGCATTGTGTTGGAAGCAAGAAGAGAGGCCAGACGGGATAAGGAGGCTGAGAGGCTCAGAGGCAACAAAAAAATGCCCAGAAAACAAAAAGAACGTCAGAAATATCAATATCGACACAGAGCGCGGCGTGTCGCCTTGTTGGGCACTCCTTCCGTCTACTCGTTCGGCCGGACCAGGATACTGGGCTGACGTACCGGGTTTGAAAGGGTAGATTGTTGAAGTCACAGAAGCTGCAAATATGCAGATGGACACATCACACATTTTTGGTCACCACAAAACTGTTACGAACAAGTTGCCGAAAACACAGAGTATATTGCATTCAATAGGTCGTCACGTCGCCAGGTCGCTTCGCTGCAGCCAGGTCGTGCGACTATGCAGGTTTTTTGGTCAACTGTCGCAGTGTGTGCAGCCTCTCATTGGCAGCGGCTGGCATGCCGGCAACGCAGCCCCGCCTGCAGCGATGAGGTCACGAGGGGGAAAGAAGCACCCAAAAGGGTCAAAACGGGCGGACAAGAGAGCGTGATTGAGGTGAGAAGAGGTGAATTGGGCCACGCAAAAACAAGTCATGCGATAGGCCTAGATGGGGGGCGCGTCCGATGCAGGAGCAATTGCAGGCGTTTGAGTGGAAGACGATGGAGGCCGAAAATGGAGGTGAGAGACGCGGTGAGGTCCAAGGTGGAGGCCGTGCGTGTACACTGTAAGTGGAGGGTTGACAGCTTGGCCGTGGCGTTGTGTGGGGATGAACTCAAAGAGGGAACAGACGGGAAGCACGGAAGGGAGGCACGGAAGGAAGACGAGGAATGACAGAGTGGCAAGACACAAGGCATAAGGAGAGAAATCATCGTACTGTGTAGACAACAGTGAACAAAACACAAACCGGAGGACATGAGTGAAAGAAGCTCATCGCAAAAGTGTCAACAAATTTCTTTAAATGGACGAGAGTAACGAAGACTACGGGTGGACAATAGAAGATACTTTTAAAACATTTCGATGCACATGGCGTGAGAGTCAAAAGGGGCTGGGTCGAGGAGAGTGTCAGGAATTGAACAGACGTATCATAAAGATCACAAACGGAGAACAATATTAAGCCGGCAGAATGAATATGGACTCGTGTGATTTTGATGGGAACGTGCTTTGATGATGGGCATGGGGGGTAGTTGCGAGAAACCGTCTATAATATCACTTCAGGCAGCTCTTCACATTACTACTGTGACAAAGACTTGAAAAAGAAAGAAAAACCAATATGCTGTTAGAATGAAGATACCAGAAATCAGTTTCGCATTATAATTTTTCTGTTTACTGTTTTTTTTCTACAAATTTTAAAATTCTTGTGTGTCTTTTCTATCAATTTATATTTTGATCAAAACACATATACATATAAAAGCGATGAAAATCAAAACATAAGAGGACGACAACAAACCAATATCTCCCACCATAAACAGGTACTGAGCCAGTCGAGAATGAACATGTTGATATGGCAGGTCGAAAGAAAAGAGTTTGAAGAATGTCTACCGGTCGACGACAATGAGGGCACCGTCTTTCCCCACGAAATTTATGTACAGCAAAAACAAAAGTATGATGGATTGTCTCATCATACAGATCATCCATCCCGTAATGCAATCTCATTCGTCGCCTTCTCATCTCATGTTCGTCTCACGGTCACACTGTCTTATGTGAGTTCAAGCAAGTCCACGTGAGTCCAGATTTGGTACACCAAAATCAGCGCCGACGGACGACCTTGGCATCAAAATTTCTTTCTGGTCCCTTGGTACGCTCATTTCCTTTAAAATTGGTCTCAAAATCTCAATCAGAATCTACGTCGTGATTACCCCGTACGGAATAACGGCCGACGGTTAAAGTGAACGCGAAGATGTGCAGCCTTGTCGACAAGGTTAATGGCCGCGAGGCTTAGAAACCGGCAAGCACAAATGAAACGAGAGGCTGGATTTTAAAGTGTTCTGTTAAAGGCTGCGATTGCGACTGAGCTTTTGCAATTGCACTGAAGAGAAAAGCCGCACTACTCCGTAATTACTCAGTAATTACATAGAAAAAGTCCACCAACAGCCGCCGATTTGTGGAGGCCTGGGAAAGAGAGACTACCCACCTAAGTTGGCAGGTCGCATTGTCTTTGACTGTGGAGTAGTTTCGGCCAACCAAGTTTAATTTGGCGAGGGAAAGAGGGTAAGGGGAGGGGAAGAAAAGAGGGAAAGAGCGAGCAACTTGGTAAAACACGAAGAAACACTACCCATTCTTGCCGTAATATCACAGTTTGTTCGCAGCCGTTCGCGCCTGCCATGAGGCTCGCATCGCATCATTTTGCACGTATCGCACCTTCCATTCGTATCGCTCCTGCCTCGTTCGCTGACTGCACTTGCCTGCACGCCTGAGTCTGGGTCCCCTTTGACAAGCACGCACTTGCCTGCGCTTGTCCCACGACGGCTAGCGAGCGTCCTGATTAGCCCATTTATGCTTGAAAGGACCCCACCACCCGCACCGCGCTGCTTCGGTTGCTTTAGCAACTAGCCCAGAACAAGCAAGTGGACCCATCTCCTGGCAAATTGGCCAATAACCCGTCACAACGCTGCAACCTACTAAGAAGGGACGAAAAGTTGCAGGCAAAGCACTCCCACACTAAGCATCTGAAAAGGGAGAAAGAACCACCCTCCCTCTCTTGCCTCGCCCTGGCGCACAACGATGCGACTCCATATTCCTAATGAGTCGTGCCCCGTCCACTCCACCAGAGTTGGCCAGGCGAAGAGGGAAGGGGCGAGGCAGGCCTTCTTTCTCTGTTTCTCTCTTTCCGTACTCCGTACTTTGTATAGTTTCAACGGTTGTTGTTGACGGATATCTGCAGCAGACGATCGTCTCCTCTTCTCCTTCACACTTGCACTTCCACTTCCACTTTAACACAATTTTGTCTGTTTTGTTTTGACGCACCTTTCTTGCACCCGCGCTGTCTGTGTTTTGCGCTTGCATATTGCATGTGCCGCATAGCTTTGATGACCACCCCATTTAGCCAGTGTTGAACACATCTTTGGACTTTTGGCTTATCTCTCCTTTGATCTTTTGGCCTTTTGACCTTTCCAACTCTTCTCAAACACCTCCTCCTCGATACACATCTCTCTACAGAGTGTATTTCCCATCCTCGTGCCGCCCACACTCAACCTCGTGGTCTTCCGTGCACATTGCGGGCCATACCGCACACCATTCCAGCCAGGCACCCGTCTGCCGGCCCTGGTCCACATTCCTCACCAACCTCTTTCACATTCACAAACCTCACATCCATCGCCATGGGGCTTCTCCCCACGGGCCTGTTCCGGTCGCGGGACTCTAGGCCACAAGGACTGCCTCTCTACGAGAAGGTCACCACACCGTCCTCCAGCAAGGACCGCTACTCAGACGACGATGTCTCATCGACTGACGGTAGCGACGACGACGATGAGATCGACTACGAAGCCGATAGCGCGGCCTCCTCTCCACGCAGCGGCCATGCCTCTTCACGAAAGTCCTCCGGCACGGCTACCTCGAGCAGTTTCATGCTGCCCAAGCGCGCCGCCGGCACCAGTGGCTCAGTATCTGCTTTCGCCAAGCAGCCCCGGCGGCGACTGCGGCCATCCACGGCCACGGCTGCCATTCGTTCTCGCATCTACCGCCTGCCCAACAAGGTTGTTCGCTACCTCTGTACCGCACTGATCATGACCATCATCGTCCTTATCGTCACCCTTGTCCGCGCCAGCCAGCTCGAGAACCGCCGGATAGCCAATGGCATGGCCGATAAGAAGCCAGCGCCGCCTCCCGCTTGGGAGTCGTTTGACTTTTTGACCCGCTACTACGGCGGCGTGCGCAACCTTGTGCCGCTTGGCGAGAATGCGCCGCAATACCCACGTGAGGAGGACGAGCAGCCGTATGGCGTGAACGTCAGCGATACTTCAGCAGATGCTATGGAGGCCGATGCCGCGCCCAAGGTGCATCTCCATGCTGCTGCTGCCGCGGCTGCTGCTGCCCTCCACAAGGAGAACCATGCGCCTCTGCCGCCTAGCGCTGCCTTTGACAAGTACAAGGGCTATGTTATGGCTACTGACCCCGAGCACATCACGCCCTGCTACATCGACGACGCAAATACCGTCAGCGTTCCGCCTCTTCGCTACTTTGAGGGCCGCCCCAACGGCTTCCCCCAGAACATTATGGGCTCGTACGAGCTCCTGTCGCTGCCGGAGGATATCTGTTTTGAGCGCTTTGGTCGCTTTGGCCCCTACGGCTACGGTTACTCGGTTCGCTCTGGCGGCCTTGGCGTCGGCGAGTACGGCGAGAAGGAAGGTGCTGATGCTGTCTGGGAGGGTGGTGCCAACCGTGTTGACTACCGCAAGGTGGACTGGGCCAACATCCAGAAGCGCTGCTATGATGCCAACACCCGCCGTTTCAAGCCCGCCGAGTCCCGCCACGCACCCGTCAACGGTCTCTATGTTAGTGATGCCATCCCGAATGGCAAGGACGCCTCGAAACCTATCAACCACGCAGCCCGCGATACGCCCGCTGAAGGGCCCGCTGCCGAGACGGCTGCCGAGACGGCGGACGTCACTACCGCTTCTGAGGAATCTGAGCCGGCAACTGCCCCGGAGACGCTCGAAGTTGCCCCCGAACCCGCCGTGAGCAGCACTGCTTTCGCTCCCGTTGAACCCCCCAAGGCTCCTTCCGCTCCTGCCACTCCTCCCCCACAGGGCGACCTGCCGCGAACCGCTGTTGTGATCCGCTGCTGGGACGAGTTTGTCTGGCACGAGGAGGATATCATGAACCTCCGTGCCCTAATCACTGAGCTGTCTCTGGCTTCCGGTGCCCGCTACGATGTTCACCTCCTGGTTCAGGTCAAGAACGACGCCAAGTACCCCATCTGGGCCGACGATGAGGCTTACCAAAGCAAGATCGACTCCGTTATTCCGCCCGAGTTCCGCGGCCTCGTCACCCTCTGGACTGAGACACAGATGCTGTCCCTTTACCAGGGCATCCACGACCTGTACACTCGTGGCCCTGGCCTACCTGTACACGGTGTTTACCGCGGTCTCCAGATGGCTATGCAGCACTTCTCTTACAACCACCCCGAGTACGAGTACTTCTGGCAGTGGGAGATGGACATTCGCTACACCGGCCACCACCTCGATCTGTTCACCAAGATGGAGAAGTGGGCCAAGGAGCAGCCTCGCAAGGGTCTCTGGGAGCGCAACTCACGCTTCTACATCCCCTCGGTTCACGGCTCTTGGGAGGACTTCCGCCAGATGGCCCGTGTCCAGACGGAGGCTGGCTACGCTGGTGCCGACAACATCTGGAGCGGCTTGCCTGGCAAGGATGGCCCCAACGCCAAGAAGGTTGCTGGCGAGCAGTCTGTTTGGGGCCCTGTGCGCCCGGCCGACCCCAACGACTGGTTCGAGCCCGACAACGACCCACAGCCACCCACCTCGTATGAGAAGGACCGCTACACTTGGGGTGTTGGCGAGGAGGCTGACTTGATCACGCTGAACCCCATTTTCGACCCCGAAGGCACGACCTGGCTGTTGGCTGACGACATCACTGGTTACAACGAGACGGCTGAGAAGGAGAGCGGCCAGACCAGCGGCAAGCCGAAGCGTGCTGCCCAGATTATCACGGCCTCGCGGATGTCTCGTCGCATGCTTCACACGATGCACCGCGAGACCGCTTTCAAGAAGCACCACGCTTTCTCCGAGATGTGGCCTGCTACTGCTGCTCTGCAGCACGGCTACAAGGCTGTCTACGTGCCGCACCCTGTCTACGTCGACCGTGAGTGGCCTACGCAGTACATGGCACGCACCTTCAACGGCGGCCGCAACGGTGCCTCTGGCGGTTCGCGTATGTCAGTTTTCGGCCAGCGCGAGCACAACTTCCTTGGTCTGACCTGGTACTACAACGCTGGCTTTTCGCCTAACCTGTACCGTCGCTGGTTGGGTCTCAAGGTGAATGGCGACGGCGGCGCCGAGTTCGAGGAGAACGCCGATGTCACCCGCAACGACTCGACCGTGTCCAACATGCGTGGTGGCGAGGGCCGTATGTGCCTGCCGGCCATGCTGCTGCACCCCATTAAGAACATTGAGCTGCCTGTTGAGAGCAACGCCAACGAGGACTATAACAAGCCTGAGAGTGACCTGAACCCCGGTTCGTAGAGTACGAACCTGGTGAAAAAGAGTCTGATTAAGGAGATGCCATTTTTTTGTATAACGAACTTATGTTGCGTGTACGTTTCGTTTTGGAGTTGCAATGACCAGTTTAGATGCGAGATGCCGGGATGCTTTTCTGTTTCTGTTTCTTATCCGGGCATGAACAATGGCGTTTGGATTTCATGGGTTTAGCACGGTCTGTGTTTTGTGTTTTGTGTTTCTTTATCAATTTAATTGGCGTTTTTTGCTTACACCGTACATTATGTGCTATCCGCTTTTGGATCAAAGAGCGTATTGTAGTGTTGTCGTCACAGCATAAAAGGCTCCGTGCAAGATGTTTTGATAATGAGAAATGAAGAGCAATTGCCGTTTGACATGTTTTCCTCAACCCGTATTCTAACAAGAAATATAACTATACATATGATAAAGACCCAAGACCGTGGTAAGTCAGATGCCAGGCCTGCAAAGATGTTGTGTATGTGCACACAGGAAGAACTCGCTTCGTGTTGTTCATGCAGTGTTTTTTTTTTTTTTTTTGTGATTTGTTGATGATTAGAGGACTGCTTTTTCCGTGGTTGAAAAGCATGTCCAAGTTCGTTCCGTTTCCCCGTCCGTCCTTTTTGTCACTGCTGTTCGTCTCCACGCCGGCTGCGTGTCGCCGTATGTATCCTCTTTCCCGAAATCTGCATCTCGCACCGCCCTTAGATCACCCGCTTGACCTCAAAGAAGCGCCGCAGCCACCACACCTGGAAGATGGACTCGCCGACCACCACCGTGATGACAAACAGGTTCCACCACTTGACGCGCGCGTTGGTGCTCTCGGCCGTGTTCCGGTGCGTCCGCTCGCGCACAACAATGTACGACTGCTCGTCCTTGACCTGCGCCAGCATCTCGGACAGCTTCTGCGCCTCAGCCTCCAGCGGGTCCTTGGGACCGTCCGACTCGGACACGTATACTATGCCGTGCACGTTGAAGGACACCTCCTTGCTGGACGCGCCCCAGTGCTCGTTGCTGAAGCAGTACATGTACTTGCCGTCGTGGTGGGCGGTGAAGGTGAAGTCGCCGTTGGACGTCGACTTTTGCAGCGTCTCGTACTGGCCGGGAGGGTTGGTGATCTGGAAGCGCACCCGGTGTTAGCTGTTGTCGTCATTGTGGTGCTGTTTTGTCCTCGTTGCTACGCAGCCTTACCCAGAAATCAATATCCAGGTTGCCAGCGCCGCCAAACTCGCGGTCGCCGACCTGGTAGGTCACCGTCATCTTGTCGTCCTTGTGCAGCTCCTCAAAGAAGCACTCGCGGCCGTGGGCTGGCAGCTGGATGTTGTGGGCAGCGACGGTCTGGACCAGTGCCGCGCCGGCGGCCAAAAGGCCAAAAAGAAGGCGGACCATTGTGAAGAGAAGGGGATCGAAAGAGGTATTAAGAGAGTCGAGAATTAAAAAAGAAAAAGCCGGGAAGAATTGAAAGCCGAAAAGGAAAACAAAGAACCCCTCAAAAATAACTCCGTCGTGATGATGTCGTCGCCGTGATGATCGCGTGTGGTTGTAGCAAAGAGGTGTGGAAAGCCAAAATCGTGAAAACGGCCCCTTTCTTTTTTACGTGTCGTTTCTCTGCTGGCGTTAGGAGGAAAGGGGTGGACGCTCCAGAAAGGAGACAGCTTGCCAGTTTCGCGATTGGGAAAGGACGGACCCGCCCTAGCTAGCAAATGGGAAGCAGCAGATCGCGCCTGGGACTTTGGGGAGCGCTGGGCCTTGGCCTGGAGCGTGCTGCTAGAACAAGGCGAGCTCAACTGCGAACTGCCTACCGGGAAGGCCAATTACAGTGGGTCTCTCCCTCGTATGAAGTATTAAATACTCAGTACTATCTCCGTACCAGACCCAGCGTGCCTTTCTCGTTTTGTCGTCTGTTTCTCTTCTGTCTGTGACGCGAGCACGTGAAATCCGCAACTGCCAATTCGCGCTCCTGCCCGTTACAGGGGCTCGAAGAGGCTCTTGGCATCCAGAAGGACACGGACCGACAAATAGTCCGGCCTGGTTTTGGTCCCTAGCTTACTCCGTACAACTACCCCTTTGCGCAACCCCACTATCTTACCCACTCGAGCCACTGTGCTAGCTGTATCTACGCGTCTCTGCTTCGGGCGGGGCCCTCCTGTACTCACTACTCAGTATCTCTCCCCTCCCTGGAAAGACCCTTTTTTAAACCCCCTAGACGCGAAAGCTACAGCGCTTGCGAGCACGAGCACCTGTCATCGACGGAGGGAGCGCCCAACCAGCCACCCCTCCTCGCACTGGTTCGCTCTTGCCCCCAGCCTGCTGCAGACAGTTCCCAAAGTTGATGTGATAGAGAAGGAGACCTCGACAGTTCCTGCCTTGTCTGCAGGCGTCTCCTGCACGGCCCTAGGCAGCCAGACTGCAGATTGTGGACTGGAGAATGGCAAGAGCCACCCGCGCAAATCCCAAATCCAACCCGTAGCAAAAGGCCACAGTCCAAAAGGGGGAGGCAAAAGAAAAGGGAAAAGTCCTATCAGCAATCAGCACGATTAGCCCAGTAAACTCCGTCTCAGTGGCACAATCTCTGCCTGTCTGTCCTCATCAACGCCTGGCCCCAGCCTCTTTAGTGGCCTAGGTCTCATTTTTTAGCCCCTTCTCCAAGGGCTCCCAAGGGCCTCTTCCAGCTCCCCCCCCTTTCCGCCCCTTCCCTTTCCCTTTTTTCGTCCCCCGTCCCTCCTTCCCTCGCTCGCACAGTCCGCACAGCCCACAGTCTACACACCGACAAATCCCACTTTTGGCCACATCGCGATAAATCGCCCAGTTATTCCTCCCCCCCCAACTGAACTCTCCCTCTTCTTTCTCCTACTTCCTCTTCTACCACCGGAAATCACCTCCACCCACCACCGTTCTTCAACCACGCATCCCGAATCCATCCTCGAGGTGAGCAACTCCTTTTGATTTTGTGCTTATTCGGCACGCCGATAATTCCCCTCGAAAGCGACGAACGAGACCACATGGCGGCGGTCTTCAACCGGCCCGCACCATTTGTCAACCCCCTAGAATCAAATCACAGAATATCGTCACCACTCCTTTGCTTCTGTTGTCGTCTCGACAGTGTCCTCTTTTCTAGCCTTTGCACCTCTGCCCTGCCCTACACTGCCAGCATCGACTGGTGTGCCCCCTTCTTGCATCGTGATCTGTGCTCTCTGGTACTGTCCGCCTTGTTTCTTCTCCCCTGTTTTCTGGGCAAGCCCGCCATATCCAGCCGCCATTTTCGCAAACCCGTTTTTCTCGAGATGCGCCGCCCGGGTCGTTTATATGCGGAACTGGCGCGTGCCCATCTGCTTCAGTCGGCTGGAGATCTCCTCGCAGCAACTGCACCTAGTCCCTAGGCATCCTTCAATTGGGAACCGGCATCCATCCTCTGGACAGCCCCGGCCTCAGGAACGCCGCCCGTGCTTTCTGGACTCGAACCCTCCAACCAACCCCCTGGCGATACGGTGTTCACATCGTGTTCTTATCTCGGAGCCTGGAGCGGATTCCATACCAGGCACACATCAAAGACCAGACATCGATCAGAACAACATACAGGGGCAGCACTGGGCGAGACAGATTCAGTGGTAGCCTCTCGATGGAGATTGCATCCTGCCAGTCCCAGGACCCCTCATTCTCCCTCATCATCATCACCCCCAACCCCCCTTGTTTGGTGCTGCCTGCAACAGATCTCTGTTCTGTCATCGGCCGCCGACATCTGTGGCGATGCTGGCCTCACATTGTGCAGCTACTGTCGTCGGGAATCTGTCCTTTTGGATAGTTGCCGGCCTGGAGATGCTTTTCTGTTTCTATATCAGGTCGGCGCCGACGTACGATAGCAGTGGTCAGGAGAGCATCTGCTCACTCGCGCCATCACTACATCATCCCGCCTTTTATTGCCCTTTCCCCATCTACCACCCACACACTTTCTTCTAACATACCCCACGTCGAGCAAAAAAGCCGCTTTATCTGCATAACTTTATCACCCTGCTATTAAAGTCGCCGCCTGGTCTCGTGATCGCTTTCATTCGGGTCTCGCAACTTTTGCTCAAGCCCAAACACTTTTTTTCTTTTTCTTTTTCTTGCTAACTCGTGCCTTGCTTGGCTCCTTATCCAGATCAGTCGTTCGTATTTCGTCGTCGATCTCGCTCGTGCCCTTTCTTCTTACCCTCCGAATCACCTATCACTACCAGTTTCCAAACCGCAATCATGGGTCTCAACTTCTCCCGGATCTTTGCCTCTTTCCTTGGCAAGAAGGAAATGCGTATTCTGATGGTCGGTCTTGACGCTGCCGGAAAGACCACCATTCTGTACAAGCTCAAGCTCGGCGAGATTGTTACCACGATCCCCACCATCGGTATGTAGCCTCGGGCTGCTGGCACATAATTATTGCAGAGAACTCTCCTCTCGCAGGACTCCGGACACCCAACTAACTCCTCACCTACAGGCTTCAACGTCGAGACTGTCGAGTACGGCAACATCCAGTTCACCGTGTGGGATGTCGGAGGACAGGACAAGATCCGTCCCCTGTGGAGACACTACTTCCAGAACACCCAGGGCATCATCTTTGTCGTCGACTCCAACGATCGCGACCGTATCATTGAGGCCCGCGAGGAGCTTCAGCGCATGCTGAACGAGGACGAGCTCCGCAACGCCGTCCTCCTGATCTTCGCCAACAAGCAGGATCTGCCCGTATGTTTCCTACCCCTACTTCTCCAACTACCTGTCCTTTTCCGTTTTCGATACTATGGAGCGTTTTTTGGACGTTTTCAACGGTGTTTTGGGGTTTTTGGTTGAGGCTTCTTTGTCCTGGGCGGCGTCTTTATTGTCTCCCGTTTTTGGCGGGACAGTTTTGGTGGCATCCCTTGCTTGGTCCCTCAGCCTTTTGTTCTATTCCAGCCTAACACTTGCCCCGCCATGCATCTACCCGATACTAACCAAACGCTTTCTAGAACGCCATGAATGCTGCCGAGATCACAGACAAGCTCGGCCTCCACAGCATGCGGCAACGCCAGTGGGTAAGTTGACAGAACTCTCTACATCTTTCCTCGTCATGCTCGAAGCACAATCAACTAACACCACTTCTCCCTCTAGTTCATCCAGTCGACGTGCGCCACGTCCGGTGACGGTCTGTACGAGGGTCTGGATTGGCTCTCGGGTGCGCTGAAGAAGAGCCAGGCTAGCCAGTAAAGAGATGGCCATCCTCAGCAACCACCACCTCATCATGAATCCGACAGGCCCGGGGGCGGAAGAAGAAGAAGGAGCAAGAAAGAGGGTCTAACGACAAGACATAACCGAGAGGAGAGCGAAGAACTTGTGTGGCAGACTGAGGGAAATCAAGAAAGAGACGGAGAGAGCAAAGAGCAAGGGAAAGGGTTTTGGGGACCTCTTTGAGAAAAGAGAGTTTAAGACTATTTTTTGCACGGTTGAATTTTTAATGCCTGTTTTTTAATCCGTCTCCCCTTTCATTTTTCATCCCGGGCGCTTTATTTTCTTTTCCCCTCTTCTTCCTTTCTTTTTTTCTTCACTCCGTTGTCTGTTTATTTTTCTATTTCATATTTTTTTTGTGTGTTTTCTATATCTTTTCTCAGACTTTTTGCTTTTTTATATCGTCAAACTGCTGGTGTTTCGTTTCAAAGCCTTCTTGCCGAATGCTTCGCTCAGACCTCGTGGCCAATCTTCACTCTCCTCTCTTGTCAAGTTCTTCGATCTTCTTAACTTGTGGGGAAGACTCAACGTTCAGTGTTTTATTTCACCCATCCCCCCAACTTCCAATCTTTACCGGACAAATATTGTAAACCTTATCACGGCTCTGGACCTCGTTCTTATTTATTTACATAAGAAAATAAAATGCATGAAATTATTTTAAACCCCCGTTCTATTTTCCGGCAACCCATCTTCTTAATGTCAATTTTGTTGTCTCACTCGCAGGGAATATGGTGTGCCTAGCCACTCTTGCGGACCTGTCAGTTTGCCTTGCATAGCAGACATCCAGGCATCTTCTTACAGCGAAAACACAAGCAGTCTGCGAATATGATCCCACATATGATAATCATATTAAAACTGGAAAGTGGTTGTCGTACGAATGAGCTAAGATTGACATACTCTTGGTAACTATAGTACAAAAAGAAGAGATGTTTTATATACTTGTGATGTTATGTAAACAACGAAAGACAAATGCTGTGAAATGCACCAAAAAATGCAGAAAAAGCAGAAACGCCCCCTTGACTATCCCAGTCTTTGATTACCGCCTCTGCATATATACCCATGATATCATTTTGCTAGATCCTTCATCCAAGCTTGTGTGTTTCCCTATGTGTGCTGTGCTACAATGTAAATGCCAAAAAAAAAGTGCTCCAGTCAGGCTTCTTACGTCGACTCGGCTGCCGATGTATCATCGGCTGATGTGTTTGTCGACTGCGTCTCTGTTGTCGGCGCCGAAGCAACCACCTCAAGACCCGAGCCGTCTTCCTTGACAGTGACCGTGGCGACATCGCCGTTATGCACGCTGCCGCGGATAATCCTGTCGGCCAGGTTGTTGCTGATCTCGGTCGTGATCAGTCGGTTCAGGGGCCGCGCACCAAACTTGGGGTCGTAGCCGCGCTCGGCGAGCCAGTCACGCGCAGGCATGGAGACATCAAGTACGATGCGGCGGTCAACCAGGCGGCCCTGCAGCTCGCGCAGGCGAATGTCGACAATGTCGCGTAGAGCCGCGCGGGAGAGGCGCTTGAAGACAATGAAAGAGTCGATGCGGTTGAGGAACTCGGGCGGGTACTGGGAGGCGACGACGTCCATGACTGCATCGCGGACACGGGGGTCGATGCTGCCGTCCTCGGTCTCGCCGTAAGGGTGGAGCGGGTCGTTGCCCACCAGAATATCGGCGCCGAGGTTAGACGTTAGGACGATAATAGTGTTGCGGAAGTCGACGCGGTGGCCCTGGGCGTCGGTGAGATAGCCCTCGTCGAGGACTTGGAGCAGGAGGGCCGAGATGTCACGGTGGGCCTTTTCAAACTCGTCCAGCAGCAGGACAGCATACGGCTTGCGGCGCACGGCCTCGGTGAGCTGACCAGCGTCATCGTAGCCGACGTAGCCCGAGGGGGCACCGATGAGACGGGAGATGGTGTGCTTCTCCTGGAACTCGCTCATGTCGAAACGGACGACGGCAGACTCGGTAGAGAAGAGGAAACCAGCCAGCTTCTTGCACAGCTCGGTCTTGCCGACACCCGTGGGGCCGAGGAAGAAGAAAGAGGCCGTGGGGCGGTTGTCGCCCGAGAGACCGGCGCGCTGAAGACGAACAGCATCGGCTACGGCTTTGAGCGCCTCGTCCTGGCCGCGCACCGACTGCCGTAGAGTGTCCTCCATGTGCACGAGCTTCTCAATGTGACCCGTGGTAAGCTTGGCTACTGGAATGCTCGTGATGCGAGACACAACCGTGGCGATGTCGTCGGCCGTAACCGAGTCGTGGATGAGGGTGCTGTTGGTGGCGATGGAGGTGCCGTCGTCGCTGCTGCTGACAGTCTCGAGCGCTCCGTTGCTGGCAGCCGCCTTGGGCTTGCCCTGCTTGTCGCTGTTGACTTTCTGCTCGAGCGTGGGGATGATACCGAAGCGCAGCTCCGAAGCACGGCCAAAGTTGCCTTCACGCTGGGCGCGCTCGAGGTCCATGCGGGCTCTGTCCAGGTCGCTCTGGGCCTGCTTGATGCTGTCAATTTCTTCGCGCTCCTTTTGCCAGCGCTCAGTGAGTGCGGCGGCCTCTTCCTGGTGCGATTTGAGGTCGTCCTCAAGCTTTTTGCGGCGCTCGCGGCTGGCAATGTCGGTCTCTTTCCTCAGACTCTCGAGCTCGATCTGGATCGTCATAATCTTCTGGTCGAGGCGCATAATGTCCTCGGGCTTGCTCTCCTGCTGGAGACGCAGCGAGCTAGCCGCCTCGTCCATCAGGTCAATGGCCTTGTCGGGCAAGAAGCGGTCGGTGATGTAGCGGTTCGAGAGGGTAGCAGCAGCCACGAGCGCGCCGTCGGTGATGCGCACACCGTGGTGCACCTCGTACTTCTCCTTGATGCCGCGCAGGATGCTAATGGTATCCTCGACCGTCGGCTCGTTGACCAGGATGGGCTGGAAACGGCGGGCCAGCGCCACGTCCTTTTCGATCAGGCGGTACTCGTTGAGTGTCGTGGCACCGCAGCACTGCAGCTCGCCGCGCGAGAGGGCTGGCTTGAGTAGGTTGGAGGCGTCGATGGAGCCCTCGGCCTTGCCCAGACCCAGCAGCGTGTGCAGCTCGTCAATGAACAGAATGACCTCGCCTTGGGCCTGCTCGACTTCGGTCAGGACCTTTTTCAGGCGCTCCTCAAAGTCACCGCGAAACTTGGCACCGGCAATCAGCGAGCCCAGATCGAGGCTGATGACTCGCTTCTTCTTGATGCTCTCGGGTACGTCGCCACGCACAATACGCAGCGCCAGACCTTCTAGGATGGCTGTCTTGCCCGTACCGGCCTTGCCAATCAGCACAGGGTTGTTCTTGGTGCGCCGTGAGAGCACCTGGATGGTCCGCTGGATTTCTTCGTCGCGGCCAATAACGGGATCCAGCTTGCCGTCGCGGGCCTTGGCCGTCAGGTCGATGCCAAACTGTTCGAGGGCCGGCTTCTCTTCCCCACCGCCGCCCATGTCCATGCGATGCGTGCCTCCGGGAGGGTGTGGTCGGCCATTGGCGTAGGAGCGGGCGGCCGCAATGGGAAGATATCGGAAAGATTGTGAAGTTGGCGATGTGAAACTCGGGAGAGATGTGTTTACAGCTGCCAGACGCCCTGCCCGTAGACTTGTTGCTGGGGGATTGCCCGTCTTGGACGCTGCATAGCGGAGCAGCTGCCGCCGTGTGGAATTGGTGAGCATCTGCTTTCGTGCAAGCATTTTGAGAAAGTGACTGATTGTTGATTTGTTGTTTTGTCACTTTTGTCACTTTTGTTGATTTTGTCGATTTTGGTGATGTTGGCGGTGACAGGCCAATCGGAGGAAAAAAAAGCGTGTTAGATCAAAAAATCAATTTCCAATGCGTCTGCTGCGATCCCATATATGTAATCATGTCTGTATATACCCTCTCTCTGGAACTGTCATGGAGTGGGCACCAGGAGCTCGTCGTTCGATGTCGGCTTACTGGTGCGCCACCAAAGAGCGTTCGAGCAACTTCGGGAGCTACAGCGAAGCTTCCAGCGCCTTATCCCTTATCGGCCAGGCCAAGAAGGCGAGATGGTGGGCTCGGTGGGCTCGGTGGGCTCGAGTTGGCCTACGGAGTACCCGGGGCACGGATTGGAGGATATGTAACAAAAAGAGCGACATGGGGCAGCTGGTCACCCCTGTAACTCGATATAGGGTCTATGCCAATACGGCCTGGCTTGCCCCGCCAACAGTGGCCCGCTTTATTTTTTTTTACAGCCTGCTAGCACGTTTTGCCGTCAGAGAAGAAAGAGGAAAGAGCGAACGACACGAAGAAAAAAAAATTCATTCATCCCAAAAGGCCCTGCGTCCCACCACAGAACGGCCAGTGCCCGCACCTGGTCCTCCTTCCCCCCACCACTCTGTCGCTTCCTAATTCTACCATCTCCAGCCTCCCCTTGAAATTTTCCTTTCCCAAGCTGTTAATTTCCCCCTTTTCGCATTCCCTATTTCTTTTACCTCGCTTCCTCTTCTCTTCTTCTTCTCCTTCTCTTCGACAAAGTTTTCGCTGCTTGCTTCTTCCTGACACCATGGGTTTCACGGATCTCCTCACCGACGCCGGCCTTGCTGGTACGTTCTGCGCTGTTTTGCCTCGTGGGCATTTTCTGCTGCGTTCGCTGCGTTCTTGATCTGCTTCTTTTGCTTCCTTTCTCTTGCTTTTCTTGCTTCTTCTGCTTCTCTTTCTTCTTTTTCTTCTTTCTCTGCTTTTCTCGCTCGTTGCTTCACTCATGCGCTGCGCGGCTTCGTTTGCCGGCTGCCTGGGCTGTCCAACGCTGACCGACAACTCGCAGTGCTCAACAGCTTCCTGACCACCCGGTCGTACATTGTCGGGTAAGTTGCAACTAGTCTTTTGCGTTGCCATCTCCTGGCTCTCCTCTTTGCTTTCTGCTCCTCTCCTACGCCCCTCAAAACCTTTATGATGAGAACAATTGGTCCGTGTTTCCGAGCAGACTCAAGACCTGTAAATGACGACCCATCTATTGCAACACAGTTGCGTCTCTGATCCTCCGTTTTGATAATTTTTTTGGCTGGCTTTTTTATTATTACCTATTCACCCCTCGCGCACACTGTCTTTTTGTGGGACACCCAACTGACATTTGTGCCCAAACAGCTACTCTGCCACCCAGGCCGATGTTGTCGTCTTCAAGGCGCTGAAGGAGGCCCCGGCGGCCGCCAAGTACCCCAACGCTGCGCGGTGGTACAAGCACATCGCTACGTTCGAGGACGAGTTCGCGACCCTGACCGGCGACGCTTCCAAGCCCTACACTGCCTACGGCCCCGAGGTCGCCGAGGTCACCATCAACCCTGCCAAGGCCCCGGCGGCTGAGGAGGACGACGATGATGTCGATCTGTTCGGCAGCGACGACGAGGAGGAGGACGCCGAGGCTGCCCGCATCCGGGAAGAGCGTCTGGCTGAGTACCGCAAGAAGAAGGAGGGCAAGGTCAAGCCGGCTGCTAAGTCGGTTGTGACGCTGGATGTCAAGCCTTGGGGTGAGTTGCCGCTCCGTTACTATTCCAAACTCTCAAAATCGAATTCAAGACTAACAGTTTGTAGACGACGAGACCGACATGAAGGGTCTCGAGGAGTCTGTCCGCAGCATCGAGCAGGACGGTCTCGTCTGGGGTCTGTCCAAGCTGGTCGCTGTTGGCTTCGGCATCAAGAAGCTGCAGATCAACCTGGTCGTCGAGGACGACAAGGTTTCGCTGGACGACCTCCAGGACAAGATTGCCGAGTTCGAGGACTACGTCCAGTCGTCCGACATCGTTGCCATGCAGAAGCTGTAAGCGGTTCCTTACGGGTACTGTTTGCTAGTTTAATTTGCTGGTGTTATTTTGCTACGGGTTTGGATGGACGACTTTTTATGCTTTTACGGATCATATTCTGGGAAAACAAAAAAAGAACAAAAAACATGAGAGACGTTTGACATGTTTGAAATGTTGTGGATGAAAAACGAAACATTGCACGCCCCCCCAAATACGTAAAAAAGATTCAAAAAATGCATAGACAGGAGCCGGCTATTTCGGTATCCTACCAACTCTTTTGGATGACAAAAAAAATGTGAACTGATGTGTGATGGTGAGACGAGATGTCGTTGCGCCGAAGAGTCAGACGGATGTCAAGTCAGTCTCAGCCAGGCACGCAAAAGGCCACTCAGGCAAAGACAGGCAAAGACAGGCAAAGGGAGACAGAGATTTTGGAGAAGCGGGATGTCAAATGGCAGGGTGGGGTATGTTGGGCGCTGGTGGCATATTTGCGCTTTTGCGCCTGCGAAACGGCCAGTCGAGGCCCAGTGTGGGACCTGCAAATCCGTGCTGTACCACAGTAGCATACTTACTGTTCGCGTATTGGCTGCCCGCGACGCGACTTTGCACGTCTTCGAGGGCGTCGAGCTACCACCACCAACACATCGATAGACCAATTGCACTTCACGTCCAACGCCAGCCAACGTCACCCAACTTTGCGACACAAACACGGCGGCGACAGAACGCGACTGTTTGCTCTTCTCTTTTCCTTTTCAACCACCACACTGCCCTTTCCAATTCATATTCACGGCCGCCGCCACCATGTACGGAGACCTGGGTAACAAACTGGTGCGTTTCCTCTACGATACTCTTTTGCTCTTTCTCGTGAACAGCTTATTGACATCACGCCCCTACATACTTAGGTCCAACATGCCAAGCGGACACAGAACCTGGCTCACCTCCCGCCCTACCAGACTGAAATCGTCCGCGCCGTCACGCGCGAAGTCCGCGATCTCGACAAGGATGTCGCCCTCCTCCTCGAACCGTTCCAGGGCAACTTTGACCCGTCCGTCGAACAGGCCACCGCCTGTGCTCTGCTGGTCGACCACTTGGCCATGCGCCGCAACAAACGCTGTCTCCTCGCCTACCACCGCACGCGCACCGACAAGCTTGAAGAGCTCGTTTGGAAGGGGTCGGATGTCGTCGACCTGTCTGTGCAGCAAGTGCGCGACGCGAGCATGGGCGGACTGGGGGCAGGCAACGGAGGTGGCGGACAAGCGGGGCCTTCAGCCGGCGGTGGCGACGGTTTGTCGTCCGAGGCCAGCAACCAGAGCAGCAGTTTGAGCCCACAGGAAGAAGACTATGTCCGGCAATACTCGGACCTGCTGGCGGCGTACAAGGGCCAGTGGACGGACATTGATCTGACGGGCAGCCTGGAGCCGCCGCGGGATCTGTTTATCGACGTGCGCGTGCTCAAGGACGCCGGCGAGATCCAGACCGAGTACGGATCCATTACGCTGAGCCGGAACAGCCAGTTCTATGTCCGCCAGGGCGATGTTGAGCGATTGATCGCCCAGGGCTACCTGCAGAAGCTGGGATGAGCGTGCCGAGCAATACAAAAATGCTCAAGAACCACCGACAAGGTGGCATCCCCGCGCCCCGGCATGTTCATTCATGAACAGGCACGTAGTTTCTCTTTGTGTTGGTATTTGGTAAACATCTGCCATACTGCCATGCCATAGACACAGCCCAAGGACACCCGACTGACCAGTGTACAGACCGGCAGGGTAGCATCACATTAAAGCCGAGCTCCGAGCCGTGTATGGTTGTGTCTAGGGTCCTCTCATCACGCCTGAGCGCGGAGAGTTTCTCGTCACAAGGCTGTGCAGAATACGTGATTAGTCGTTTTCTCATGCACCGGAAACAGGACGGCATCGGCAACAAGACGGCATGGCCTGGCAACGACAAAGTGCTCTTGATACCCCGCAGCCCGCAGAGCAACAATCAGCATTGCGTCGAGGACCACCCCAACATCACGAGAGGAGCAAGCATTGCTTCCCATTCGCCAACGCAGACGCAATACGCAGTCGGATGTTCGCCAATTGGGGTGAAAGAGAAGCAGAAAAAAGATGTGCCGGTCGTATATTGCAATACGGCCGAGCTATATGGGCCGACAAACGGCGTCTGGGAACTCCCAGGGGTCTTGCTTGCTCCGTGGGGGTTGCTTGGCGGCTATATATATGGATATATGAAAGAGGAGAGATCGAATAGAAGTACTCCGTACTCCGTACAGCTCCCACTATGGATAGAACCTGCTGCAGAATGCAATCTTTCAATGTCACAAAGAACAAGACATCCCACCAGTTCTCAGCCGTCCACTAAAAAGTCTCTTCAGCCCACGAGGCGATCGCCTGCAGCAGCCGGCCTGCATCGGGCTTGCATCTCGACACGATTATTCGCCATTGGGAAAATTCTGTAAAAACTCGAACAAATGCTCCAATGCCTCGAATGCAACTGTGCTCCGGCGTAGTGAAACAGGCGCATTCCTGCATTCCAATCTGCACGGCCCGTTTTTTTGTGCGTCCGCATGGCCAATAAAGCTGTTCCATTGTTGCAGCCTCCCCCTGCGGCCCTGCCCAGAAAAATTCTCTGAAAAAACAGATGCTGCAGGCAGCCTTCCTGGACCGTGCATGGCTACAGTGCGGCCTCGAGTTCTTTTTGTGAGAATAGTGACAATAGGATGCTCTCGACGTCGATGAAAAGACAAGAGGGTTGAAAACGCAATTGATCTCTGAAAAGTCGTAAAGAATAGACACAAGAAGTCACACGAGCTCATGCATGCTTCATGCAGATCCAGATCGACCTCGACAGTCGCCAATTTGGACCATTTGTTGCACAGAAGGCGCCATTGTCAACGGAAATTGTTCTGTGCATATCCTCGCAACTGTGAAGCTTCACTCTCACTGCCAATAAGCCCCGCGCACTGTCCTGCTGCAAGGCATTGCATCATCCACTTTTCCCTGTTCCGCCTGCAGCCAAGACAGCAACCTCTTCTTTCCTTTTTCATCTTGTTCGTTCTAGACCTCTGTTGCTGTCGCCATTTCACCACACTTTTGCCGACTCGCACCTTCCAATTCTTCCACGACGTGACTATATTGACAATTCCAAAGGAAGCAATGGCAACTGCAGTCTGTATCGCTCCTGCTGTTCTGGTCACGTAATGTGAGCCCCTCTTGTCGGTCCTGTCATTGTTCTTGCACGTGTCGATCGCTCAGCCCGTTCGCAGCTTCCCAAAGCGGTCTTTAAACTTGCTAGTTTCCTACTTGTACTTGGAATTCGTAGTTTCTGTTCATAACAGGCATTACCAAAGGGAAAGCGCTAGCCCCGGAACCAGAGATAACAGTCCAGGAGAAAGAGATGGAAAAAGGGAAAGAGCAGAAAAAAAAAACGGAAAAATCCATCACGGCAGCTCCAGTGGCCCGCTAGTCCCGTCCGCCAACCCAAATCCACTCTTCTCTCTCCTCCTCTCTTCCCTTCTGTCTTTTCCATCGTCGATCCTTGGCCTGTAGCGGACGAAAGCTACCCTACGCCCCTAGTCCATTTTCCTTGTTGGCAGCAAAGGCTGGGCTTGGGCCATTTTGCGTCCTTTGCGCAGGCTTTGTTGGTGAACCTCTTATGATTTTTTTTTTCTATATCCAGCTTTGTCGTCATCATACTTCCTCGGCTTCCAATATCAAACCTTTCAAAAACCTCTTTTGCATATTGTTCACCACCATTGCTAGTACTTTTGGTTGACGGCTTCGCCAGCACACACATCAACTGCGAATACAAGAGACTACACATAAACTGGTCGCCCTACTTCGTGCCCCATCGACGCCACTTTTTTTCTCTCGAGTCCTTCATTTATTACACAGGAGCTGCCCCCAGATTCGATAGAGGCCCACGATATCCCTCCTTCTGCCGAGATACTCGACCACTCTTTCCTCCAACCCTCCGACCTTTCTACTTTTCTTTTTAAGCTGCTTTGTCCACAGCATGCTGTTGTCATAAATCGGTGTGCAGCTCAGCAGTGGGCAAGGAAGGCATTCCGACAAACTGGACGATACTCGACACAAAGGCAACGACGAAACCGAAATAAGAGAAGGAGTGCACTTTCCCTTGCTCCGTCTACCACAACACCATGTCCTCGACACCTCCCACAGCCTTTGCCTTTACGGCATGGGGCCGCCGGCGAGCTGGCTCCATGGCTTCGGACGATAGCGGCAGCATCCACGACAGCCGCGGCCGCCACCGGTCCATCAGCTCCATGATCCCAGCACGGGAAGCTTTCCACAGCCAAGACGGCCGCTCCCACCAGCACCAGCACCAGCAACAGCAGCAACAGCTGCTGTCTTCGTCTCTAGCTTCCACAAGCCACCGTGAACCCATCCGCTCATTCATCAACCCAGCACAGCGTGATAACCTGGCCCCCGTCAGCAGCCAGCTGCACGCACGGTCCGTCCGCGAAGACACCGCCGAGCTCGCCACCTACCAGCTTGCCGACAAAACCGAACGCCAAAACTCCTCGATCCTCGCCCGCAACCGTTCTCTGTCCTTCCGCACTACGTTCTCATCCGACATCGAGGCCGACGACTGCGAGTCTCTGACAACGACCAACACAAGCAACCCTGCCAACTGGGGACCCGAGCCGATCGAAGAGACGCCTGAACCCGAACCGTCGCCGTCAACGGAAGGAGAGGACCGCCAGCTGGGCGAGGAGGATGAGGACGCCGACGGCACCGACGACGCCGCGTTTGGCCAGAGCCCCTCCCTTTTGACACGAGCATTGCGGCGCTCGCCCCCACATACCCCCGGCGGAGTCTCTACTTCTGCCTCCACCGATCAGCAACAAGAGGAGGAACAGCAGCAGCAGCCATCGACGGCACCACGAAATGGCGCATACCGGGGACGCATATACCGCATACAGGGCACACACGGGCGCGAACGGAGCGACAGCAATGCTGTGTTCTCCGATGCAGACGAGGACGGCGACGATGTCCGGCCTAGCGGCGCCAAACGCCAACATGTCCGCCTGCCTTTGCCAGCTGTGGATGCGCCTTCACAAGCACCCACAGAGTCTACACCTCTGCTAGGAGGCTCGGTAGCCGCGAACGGGTCTGCCGACCCGGCCGCATATGATCTGGAGGGCCAGAAGAAGACGTTCCGGAGGCGTATTCTGAACGTTTTTGGGCGACGCCAAGGCCACGAGAGCAACGGACCCACACGCAGCCCGACTATTGTGGTCAAGAACAAGATCAAGAAGACCTACCGTAGCGTCAAGGGCTTTAAGTGGTGGGACCGCAGACGGCTTTGGGAGAATGTGGTCGTGGCGCCTGTTGCATGCCTTCCGGCCGTTATTGTTGGCTTGCTCCTCAACATTTTGGATGCCCTGTCCTATGGCATGATCCTGTTCCCTCTGGGCAGTCCTATCTTTGCCCACCTTGGAGCTGCCGGCATCTCCATCTTCTACGTCAGCACGATCGTGTCGCAGATTGTGTTCTCAAGTGGCAGCATCTTCAGGGGTGGCATCGGGTCCGAGTTGATTGAAGTTGTACCCTTCTTCCACAGCATGGCCTTGACCATTACCGACATTGTTGGTGAAGACAGCCCAGACGCCGTCATTGCGACAACGATCACCTCGTACGCTCTCAGTGCTATGGTGACGGGCACCGTCTTCTACCTCATGGGCCACTTCAAGTTTGGCTACATTGTCGGCTTCATCCCACGCCACATCCTCATCGGCTGCATTGGCGGTGTCGGTTGGTTCCTGATTGCGACCGGCTTCGAGGTCACCGGGCGCATCGAAGGCAGCCTTGAGTACGACCTCGACACGCTCAAGAAGCTCATGCAACCCGACACTGTGCCGCTCTGGATCATCCCTCTGTCCCTGGCTATTGTCCTCTTTTACGGACAGAAGCGCATCACCAACAAATTCTTTCTCCCCCTCTACATCATTACCATTCCCTTTATCTTCTACCTCGCTGCCCTCGTTGGAGGCAATGCGACCCCGGAAAGCCTCCGCAACAACGGCTGGGTATTCCAGGGCCCGCCCGCTGACGAACCCTGGTGGTATTTCTACACACTCTACAGTAAGTGCTCCCAAAGCCATACAACCTACCAACGTAGACAAGTCTGACATACATCTCTCCAGAATTCGACCAAGTCCACTGGGGGGCCGTTGGCCAGTGTATTCCGGCCATGCTTGCCCTTACGTTCTTTGGCATTCTGCATGTTCCCATCAATGTGCCGGCCCTGGCCCTTAACACAGGCGAGGACCATGCCGACCTGAACCACGAACTGAAGCTGCACGGCTACTCCAACATCTTGTCCGGCTGCATGGGTAGCATCCAGAACTACCTAGTCTACGCCAACACGCTCTTCTTTATGCGGTCGGGCGGTGACAGCCGTCTTGCTGGGTTCGAGCTGGCCTTCCTCACGTTTTGTGTGATGCTAGTCGGTCCCCAGACGATTGGTTACATCCCCGTCATGATGGTCGGATGTTTGATTTTCGACCTCGGGTTTGAGCTTCTCGTCGAGGCTGTCTGGGAGCCCCGCAAGAAGCTCAAGCTTTTGGAGTACGTGACAGTCATCGTCATTGTCCTGATCATGGGCATGTACGACTTTGTTGTGGGCATCGGCGTTGGGATTTTGCTGGCGTTTGTGTCGTTGATTTTCCAGACGTCGCAGATCTCGGCTGTTCGTGCCATGTATGCGGGCGACATTGTCAACTCGACGGTGCGACGCAACCGCTCGCAGCATCATTACCTCCGCCAGGTGGGGCGCCAGATCTGCATCATCAAGGTGGCCGGTTACCTGTTCTTTGGCACGATTGTCAGTGTGGAGCGAAAGATTCGTGACCTGATTGCAGACGAGGCGTTCATCCAGCGGCCGATCCGCTACCTGATTCTCGACCTGCGCCAGGTGACGGGCCTCGACTACTCTGCAGGCGAGGCCTTTAACACCATTAGCCGTCTCCTCAACGGCAAGGGCATCTACCTTGTCTTGAGTGGTGTCGATGCCAACCGCGCTCTGGGCCACGATCTGCGTGCTGTTGGCCTGGGCGAGGACGGCATCGAGGTTGCATTCTTGCCGGACATCAACTCGGCTCTTGAGTTGTGCGAGAATGAGCTTCTCAAGACGCTCTATGCCAGCCAAGAGGCCGAGGCTAGTGAGGTCGTCAAGTCCTCGGCAGCCGGCGATGCGAACGCAGCTGTTGCGTCTCAGACCTTTTCGGGTGCAACGCCCACGCCATCCGTCAACTCGCACCTGCACCCCCCAGCCGGTGGCAATGGTGGCCCTTCCATCGATGTGTTGGCCAGTTCGCCGCGGCGCAATCTTTTGCAGACGGCGGCACGGGAGTCGCTCAACCGTCTTGAGGATCGCCGCCAGCCCAAGTGGCAGAACTTTGCTGAGCCTCTGCGGCTCATGCTCCAAATCTTTGAGGATATCAGCGACAAGAATGAGGATTTCTGGTACCGTGCCACACGCTACTTTACAAGACAAGAGTTTGCTGCTGGCCAGATGCTCTTCCGTGCCGGCGAGCCTGCCGAGGGCTTTTATCTGTTGGAAAAGGGCATCGTTCGGGCCGAGTACGACCTGCCGCATGGCCAGTGCTACCATGAGAGCATCGTCGCAGGCACAACGTGTGGCGAGCTGCCCTTCTTCTCGGACACGACACGCACCGCCACGGCCTATGCGGACCTGGACTGTGTGGTCTGGGTGCTCGAAAAGGCAGCGTGGCTGCGGCTACAAAAGGATGACTCTGAAGTGGCCAACGAGCTGCTGCGGGTGTCGCTGAAGCTGACGGCCGAACGCATGTCCACGGTCCCGGCGTCGACGATGCTGATGGCGGATTGAGGGGAACGTTGATATGACTGTACCTCATATTGCTTTACTTTGTTTTTTTGTTTTCATTTTGGCTTGCTTTTGGCATTGTCGTTGGAGGCGGCTCATCTAGTGGTGTTATTTTAGAGACATTCTGGTTACACTTTGGACTTTGCATTGGAAACATATAAAGAGAGGATATAAGAGCCGATCTACAGCGATTTACAAAATAAGATGATATTCAGAGACTTGTCATGGTCATCTTATAGAACGCTTTGATGAAGAAGATGCTTGGAGTATTGACCCAACGCTGGTTAGTGGATTTATCGCCTGCCGTCACTAACCCCGTCTAAATAGGTAGTCTGGTACGTACTAGTGCCTGAACAAGGCTCTGGCCGACCAGAAATAAAAGCGGGTCTTATCGGCGCCGCTAAAGTGCCTTTCCATATCGCGATAAGAAAAAAAGTTGGAAAAAGTTTCTATGCAGTCTGCGTGCAGCCATTTGCAGGTGAAGCCTGCTACATCCTTACCACATCACCACAGAACCACCGACACATCCCCGACACATCCCTCCCACACATTCACGATGCGTCCTCTCACAGAAGAAGAGACCCAGACGGTCTTCAAGAAGCTCGCCGACTACACGGGCGCCTCCCTCAAGAACCTGATTGCGCCCATTGACGACTCTCCGGATGCCGACCGCCACGTCTTCCGTCTGTCCCACGACCGCGTCTACTATGTCCTGTTGTCCGTTGCCAACCTGGCCACGTCCGTCGCCCGCGACAAGCTTTTATCCGTTGGTACATGTCTAGGTACGTCTCTCACAAACACATGCGCACACTTGTTGTCTACCGCCCTCTAACGCCGTCCAGGCAAATTCACAAAGACGGGCAAGTTCCGCCTCCACATCACCGCCCTCCCCGTCATCGCGGAGCACGCCCGCTACAAGATCTGGGTCCGGCCCAACGGTGTCATGCCGTTCCTGTACGGCGGCAACATCTTGAAGGCGCACGTCGGCCGCTACTCCGAAGACTGCCCCGAGCACCAGGGCATTGTCGTTGTCACCATGGACGATATCCCCATTGGCTTTGGTGTGACGGCGCGCGGCACCGTTGAGGCGCGGCGTGTGGAGCCGACGGCCATTGTGTGCTTCCGGCAAGCCGACTGCGGGGAGTACCTGCGGGATGAGAGCTCGCTGTTCTCGTCTGGTTGAGCTGTCGTAGCGACGAAGACGAAGGGGGAGCGAAGGGGGGCAACGGACACTCGACAACAGAGCAACACGGGCCTCGCGAATACGGCTTCCAGACGCCAGATCGATACTCCGGGTACCAACAAAGTGATTCTAAACAGGACCTCTTTTTTCTGCGCCGATGGCTTGAGGCTCTGCTATATCAGCTGGACCCAGACTATGGCACGGCCCTGAGGACCACAATCGAAAGACATGTTGAAAGTCTCGGAACAACAGTTTGAGCCAACCAATACTTTACACAACGACCGACACGTGCTCTCTTTTGTTGGGGTATCGAACAGTCTGCCAGTCTGCCAGTCTGGTGGTTGGAGCCTGACGTTGGACCTGTCGTTGGAAGCAAAAAAGTAGAGTTGGAGGACCATGGTCAAACAAAAAAGGGCATACCGGCGTACAAAAGGCGTTTGTGTTTCTGACATGTTATCGTTTTATTACACTAACATAATTTATCATTTCTTATTCTGGATATCGAGAAAAGCACCCAAAAAAGTTGTCAAGTGTCCTCCTAGACCCTTGAGCTATATGTTGTATGGGCTCGGCCAGCCCTGTATCGCGGCAGTTCATTACCAGCGTTGCAGCGAAAGAAGTGCCCAAAGTCCCCTAGAATATACTGGTCTTTAGGCGTACTTTCCGCCACTGCCAAGGGACCCCTGGGCAGTCCAATCAGCACTACGACGCATCGCGCCATGAGATTGTCAATTTTGCTCACAATCAACATAACCATCAGGCAACAGCACAGCCTGTTTGATAGTCAGATGGCAATCGAGAGTAATTTCCCATAATCCATGTGGTCCTTTTTTTCTTTTTCTACTGTGTAATTACATCCAGAACAGGCATTTGCGTGCAGGTCTCAGGTTTTTTGTCTTTTGTCTGCGCAGGCTTTGTACTTACTCTTGCCCAGCTGCTAATGCGCCCCGATTTTATAGCGCTGTGCCAGCCAATGGTAGCCAATGGCCAGCGGTGCCCTCACCAATGCGTCTTCTGACTGCACCTGCGGTAGCGTCGCCTACGTCATCGAACCGATGGCGGTAGATCGAGTAGATCGAAGAGAGGCTCAAAAAGGTACTCCGTAGAGCTACGACGGGGGCAGTCCCGCACCTTTTTCTTTGTATGACGATGGAGCTTGGTCTGCTTGTGTCTTGGAAAAAGCCGAACAAAAGGATCTAGACTTTTTATAATAGACAGGAAGCCCCTCTACCGTTCCGTTTCTTTCTTTCTTTCGGTTCTTTTCTTGGTTCTCCTCGTCGGACATTTTGGACATTTTGGACATTTTTCTTCTTCTTTCTTGATTATCTTTCCGTTCCATCTGTATCATCCTTGTCTACGACCCTTGTCACTTGTCAAGAGTACATTGGGTAACATTGGATCTTACGAAAAGCTTACCCAACATGAAAAAGTTCTTCACGACGGCGGACAATGGCTCTAGCCGGAGCCAGGGCCGTTCTGACCTCGGCGAGTCGGCCTCCCGCGACAGCCTCGACCAGCCCTCCGCTGCCGGACCGCCGCCCAACGAGACGACGCGTCTGCTGCCGAACCGCATCGACAGCAACTACAATAATGGCTACTTGAGCCCCGACGACCCGGCTGTGTCGCCGTTCAACCTGTTCTCCGTGCGGGCGGCCCACTACTTCACGGGCTTCCTCTTGTTCTTGACCTCCATATGGTGGATCTTGCTGCTCGTGTCGCTGTTCGTCACGCCGCCTGGCTTCGAGACACGTGGCTCGCCCTTCACGGCGTTCAGCTATGCCACTGTCGCCGTCACCAGCCTCGCTGTCAGCCTGCTGTTCTTTGCAGCACCCTCCAAGTCAGTGCGCGTCATCACGGGCGTTGTCGCCCTGTTCCTGTTCGTCAGCACCATCATTACGGCTGCCGTTGAGCGCACCCGCCACGAGGAGGGCTGGGTTGGCATCACCAGCGTCGCCTGGGCTCTGGCCATGTCCATCTGGACCATCATTGCCGACCGCACCGTGCAGTGGGGCAAGCGCGAAGAGGAGGAGCGCCTGACCGGCCGCCCTGAGTCGCGCCGTACGCTGCTCGAGTGGATTGAAGTGTCGGTGGCAAGCATAATCTTGATTATCTTGTGTGCGGTCACGGTCCTCCTTACCTGCACTCTGATCCTGCGCTCGCTCGATGCTGGCCTCGCTCCTATCGGTAAGCGGTACTGGGTCGACGGCAACAAGTACGAGATTCATGTCTACTGCCACGGCAGCAACTCCAAGGAACCCTTGCCGACTGTGCTCTTCGAGGGCGGCGACGACCCGGTCGAGAATGGTCTGTGGCAGTTTGCCCAGAACGCTGTCCAGAACGGCTCCATCAGCCGCTACTGCTTCGCTGACCGCCCCGGTCTGGGCTGGAGTGATACTGCCCCCTCGCCGTTCTCCGCTGGCCACGCCACCGAGGCCTTGAGCGAAGCCCTGGCCCACGCTGGCGAGACGGGCCCGTGGGTGCTGGTCGGTGCTGGTGTCGGTTCTATTTACTCGCGTGTCTTCTCGTCGCGCCACGGCACCGAGATTGAGGGTCTGCTGCTGCTCGACCCTCTGCACGAGGACCTGCTTGACCGTGTCGGCGCCTCTGGTCGTGGCTTCTGGCTGTGGTTGCGTGGTGTCTTGTCGCCGCTCGGTCTCGATCGTGTCCCGGGCGCTCTTTTCAAGGGTCGCAACCGCGAAGACCGCGTCTGGGGCCGTGCTGCTTACCAGAACAGCAAAACTATCTTTGCCAAGCTCCAGGAAAGCCTCGTCGCCAACTCCCTCACCAAGCGCGACGCCGTCACCAGCCGCGCCATTCAGTATCGGGACACGCCCCTGGCACTTATTTCGTCGGGCAACCAGATCAAGAAGGATAAGGTCTGGGAGGAGAAGCAAAAGGACCTCTCCAAACTGACCCACACGCTGCTGAGCTGGGACATTGTCACTGACGCGCCGCACGAGATCTGGCGCACGCTCGAGGGCCGCGAGCTCATTGAGAAGCGACTCAAGAAGCTTGTGCGCCGCCCAGCCAAGCGGCCAGGCACGAAGGAGGCTGGCGTGGCTGTTGAGGTCAAGGAGGAGGAGACTATGGCAGCTGGCGAGGCAAACTAAGGACGAACGATAATAGGAAAAAAAGACTGAGGCGTTTTTGTATATTTATTTTGTAATTTGTATCTGCATCCTGCATGTTTAGCTGTTAGCTGGTTAGCTGTCAATGTGTATTTTAAGCTTTTCTGCCTCAACCAAATGCATACTGAGTACGAAGTATACGCATACAGTGGGAACAGCACACGCTGTTACCTCCGTTTGCCGAAACAGACGAGTCGACCTGGCCTGCACCAACTTGCTGCAACCACTTCCTCTTTCTCTTGTCAGCCTCAGCTGGGGTCTGGCGGCAGGCGGATGTCTGGCGAATTGGGAGCTGCAGAGTGGATGCAGGTGGGGGGAAGAAAACGAGCAGATACAAATTTCAGACAGGAGGCGAGGGTGGAGAGCAAGGGACAAATGGAGGGGAGAAAACGAGGGAAAAGAAAAGTGAAAAGAAGGAAAATAACGACAGGAGGCCAGTACCAAAAGCGGGCGGATCGTTTTACGTTTTTACCATTTAACTTTGACATTTATTTTAATCATTTTGCCATTATGGCAGAAGAAGGAAAGAGCACACCGCAATGTAAAGCAGAAAGACAATGTAGTTCGTACAAAGGACAAATTACAAAGTGGCCAGCGCTTCCTTCCGCAGTTTAAACGTCAGACGATGAAGAAGAAGAAAGAGACAAAGTGCGGAATGCTGCCCAGTCCGCCTGCGCGGTCCTTCCCAAACAAGACGAAAAACGGGCAATGGCATTTGTTCTGCAGCTTGCGTCGTGCGTGCCTGCCTTTACTGTGTATGTGTACCAAAACTAGAAGTCGCCAGGCACTCCGCAGGAAGTCACGACTCGCCAGGGGCAGTAAAAAATAAGGTGAGGAACTAAACATTAAAGAACGAAAGAGCGACTGGTGCGAATTGGAAAGAAGGAAAGAAGGAAAGAAGGGAAGGGAGGGGAGTCAAGGGCCGCGCACGGGCCAGGAAACGGCGACCTAGTCGAAATGAGGACTAACGCCATGCCGTTCTCTAGTCTTTCCCATAGTTTTCCCTTCCTCAATTTTTCGCCCTACAGTGGATTTCCAGCGTCATTCTGCTAGCATTTTCTGCGTTTTGTACCCGTTTTGTACCCAACTTGTAGGCATTTGGGGTCCCTTGCCCTTGTTCTCCGCCCTTCATCTCGCGCTGTCTCTCTTCCCTGGCGTGTCTTGTGCTCTGGTTGTCTGTTGTCTTGCTGCCACTGGCGGTGTCGCGCGCCTTCCCTCTCTGATCTGTCTCATGTCTCCCTCCAGTCGTACTGCCCCCTCACACCCCCCTCTCTCCTTCCCTTCCCCCCCTTCTTTCCCGTTCGCTCCTGCCCTGCTCGCGCCCTGTAATTACTCTGTACAGTACATTGAGTGCGGGCTCACGACGTCGTTTCCCGCTGCATCGACGTTCCTTTCTCGACTTCTTTGCGTTCCCAACTATTTTCAACGGTCGTCCGCACCGTCCAAACCGCCATCCCACCGCCTCGCCTTCGCGCCCACGCTTCACCGCGCCAACCGTCTACCAGTCAGGGCGGGCTCGACTAACTCCCGCACACCTCGAAAACGAGACGAGCCACGCCGCTACTTTCCTCCTAGCTAAGGGGCCTTGTTTTCTGCCCCGTTGGCTGCTCCGGCCCCGATCAAAGTCCCTTTTCTCGTTGCCCCTCTCTGTTCAATCAACCGAATCAACCACATCGGCCGAATCAAACAAAAACACAAAATACGACGGTCGACCACCGCCTGTGCATGCGACAGCCTCGATCATTGTCCAGGCGCCGACGAGCCACAGCCCCCTCCTCCTCAATCTATCGCTCTTCCTGCCGACGCCGCTTTTACGATCCCACCATTATTCGTAGGACTTTCGAGCTTCCACATTTCTTCACTCCTCTCCTCTCCCCAAGGCTGTCTCTTCCCGGAGCTGTCTCGACCTCGTGTGACCACTCCGTCCGGTACTGCGTTGGGCTTTTTACCAGCCGAGTCACCTCAGTCACCTCAACCTCTTCTGTTTCTGTATGTGTCTCTTTTGCAGAACAGAAAACGCCCCCCTCTCTTTGCAAACCCCCCTTCTCCCTGCTCGTCTTGCAACTCCTCACACGCCCCAAAATTAAGGTTCGACTTTCCTCGACACCCGTATCACCGGCAACCTTGCAAAAAAAAAACCGCCTAAAAATAACTACCCATCATCTCCATTCTTTTTGGCCCCTTGCCACTATTGCATCGTGTTCCTCTTCTTCTCTCTCACTATTTTGCCTTTCGTTCCGTTTTCCCTTCCCATCCTTCCCGCTGCGTCTGTTGCTGCTGTTACCCCCCTGCCTTCTCCTCTTGGGCTTCGCCACAGCCGTGTGTGGGCGAAAAAAGCAGCCCGACGTCTCCAGAAGCCCGCTTTTCTCTGACCAGCTCAGCCTCAGTGCCTCCTCTTCTACGACCGTACAGGAACCGCCCTGTCTCCCGACGTGCCCATTGTACCCCCCAATCGAGCGAACCCAGCGAATCTAGCGACCGTTTTGATTTCGATTTTCGTCTTTTGATTGAATCCTCGCATTCCACGTCCTTGTTGCCCTGCTTCCCCGCCTCCACCGTTTATTTTGCAGGCAGGTAAACTTGGCGCGCCCACCCTGTCCTGGGTGCCAGATACGCCAGAACCGGGAGGAGCTGCCAAGACTCTCTCTCGACTTGAGCGAAGAAGCGAAACGAGACGGAGAGGCAGATAACGACTCTGCGAGGACGGCAAAGTGTCCATAGCGACGACAACGACGACGACGACGACGACGACGACGACCTAATAGTCCTTTTTTTTTATTTCTTCTAAACTCGATCACAACCTGCATCCGTTGCAGGACCCGACCTTCACCATGGCCGGCTACGACAACAACAGCATACACGACAACCACATTCACAATCCTCTTCAGCCACCACCACCTTTCAACAGCGGTGGTTACCAGATGGAGCGAGACCACAGCAACCGCAGCAACCGGAGCCAAGGCCAGCCACGGCAGAATGGCGGCAACGGCAATGGCAGCGGCAGCGGCGGCGGCGGTGGTGACGGCGGGTACGGCGGCATGTCCTCACACCCACACCCACCAGGATCACCAGCACTAAGCTACCGCGAACAACAACGAGGAGATCGAGACAGAAGTGACCGCAGCGACCGTGGCGGTGAACGGACACACGACCGCGACCGTGATCGCAGCCGGGAACTCGACCGTGGACGAGACCGCGACCTGGAGCCAAGACGAAGCGCCGAACGGAAGCATTCACAACAAGGAAGCTCAAGAACAACGAGTGGGCAGGTCCGGATATGCAAGAAGTGTGGAGAGCAGTTGACCGGCCAGTTCGTTCGCGCCCTGGACGGCACGTTCCATCTCGACTGTTTCCGTTGCAAGGTTAGTGCTAAGCTGGTCTTCACTTCTATACATGCCACACGTTGATACTAACCAAACCCAGGACTGTGGTCAGATTGTTGCGTCAAAGTTTTTTCCGGCCGACGACGGCAACGGCGGTCCCCAATACCCTCTTTGCGAAACCGACTACTTCCGCCGCCTTGGCCTCCTCTGCTATCATTGTGGCGGCGCTTTGCGGGGGTCCTATATCACAGCACTTGATCGGAAATACCATGTTGACCATTTCACTTGTTCCCTCTGCCCAACTGTCTTCGGCGCCCAGGACAGCTACTACGAACACGACGGCCACGTTTACTGCCACTATCATTATTCGTCCCAGTTTGCACAACGATGCAACGGCTGTCAAACGGCCATCCTCAAGCAATTCGTCGAGATCTTCCGTAACGGGCAAAACCAGCACTGGCACCCCGAGTGCTACATGATTCACAAATTCTGGAACGTCCGGCTCACAGCGCCACAAGACGTAAAACCAGTCGAGCCGTTATCCGAGACCAACGAGGCTGCTAGCCGGCGGCGTGTTCGCGAAGACGAAGAGAAGATGGAGGAGAAGGTGTACCGGATCTGGAGCGTGCTCTCGACCTTTGAGGAGTCGTCCGCGGCGTGCATCTCTGATATGCTTCTGCACGTCAGCAACGGCGCCTATGTCGACGGCGTGATTGTTGCTAAGCGCTTCATCAGCCATGTCGAGATCCTCTTCCGCTCAGCAGACAACCTGGACGCGACCATGACCCGACTGGATATGAAGGGTCTGTCGTACGGCCGTGAGGCTAAGCTGCTGTGCAAGAAGATTGTTGGCTTCTTCTCACTGCTGTCAAAATCCCAAGACTCGTCTGCAGCCAAGCTCGGCGTCACCCAAGAGCTCCTGTCTCTCGTCACAAGTCTCGCACATTACCTCAAGCTCCTTATCCGCATCTGCCTTCAAGGCGCTCTCCGCATTGAGAAGGACCGTGGTGCACCCGACGGCCTCTACCAGTTCCTCGACGATATTAACGCCCTCGAGGCCGTAAAGAACGAGCCCGAAGACGGTCTGCGGCAGATCACAGCCAGCATGTCCCGCCTTGTCGCCAACGACTCCGACCAGTGTATGGCCTGCCGGAAACCCATCGAAGACGAATGCGCCAAGGGCGGCGAGGGTCGCTGGCATCTTGCTTGTGTCAACTGTGCTCGCTGCAACAAGAACCTGGGCCGTACCCTGCAGGACGCTCACGTTAATCCCTATGACGGCAAGATCTTTTGCAGCTCCTGTGAAAGCGTGAACAGTGCAGAGAAGGCCGTGTCCTTTGAGCATGTAACCAAGCTGCAGCAGTATGTCTTCCTTCTTCGCGTAGCCTTGGCCCGCCTGCTAGACATCCTGCATAGCACCGGTGCTCTGGCCCGCGCCCTGCAGGATGAATCGTACGAAGGCGGCGGCAAAGACGACGATATGCGGCGCAACAACCGGCTTTCGGTCATCAGCGACCATGACCCGCACCGAGAACCATCATCCTACGAGACCACCTTGAACGATGTGCGCCGACTGCGAAGTACCCGTCTCGACAAGCACCTGTCGTCCAGTTTTAGAAAAGCCAGGACGTCGCGTGTCATGGGCGGCCCCGAAGACTCAAGTGCACGGCCCGGCTCGGCCGGTGGTGCTGCTGGTGGAAATGGCCCCGGCCTGCATGTTGTCGAGGACCGCGTCGACGAGTCCATGGCCGACACCATGCTCGGGCGTCAGGATGCGTTGACGTTGGACGATATCCCGCACATCGTCGCTGCAGAGCAAGCCCGTGAGCAGCGCATGGGCGGCTTCGGCCGTCAAGACACTAATGACAGCGCAGATGGCCAGCAGGGCCCGACTGGCGATCGGAACATTTCCGAGGGCCGCTTTGCCGGTGGTGCGCCGGGCCCCAACCGCGCCATGAGCCCCCAAAAGCTCACGGGTCGCAAATACTTTTCGGAGCTGTCGGGCCTCGAGTATTTTATCGTGCGTCATCTCGCGGTTCTGACGATGCTTCCCATGATTGAGGCCGAGTTTTCGCTCGAAGAGCTTCTGGGCTTCATCGAGTCCCGGAAGCCTGCCACTTTCTGGAACAAGTTCGGCAAGGCTTTCAAGAACGACGCTAAGAAAAACGTCAAGAAGAAGGGCATTTTCGGCGTGCCATTGGAGGTCATCATTGAGCGCGACGGCGCCGACTCGACTGACGGTGTTGGCCCTGGTACACTGCGTATTCCTGCTATTGTCGACGACATCGTATCAACCATGCGCAAGATGGATCTCTCAGTCGAGGGTGTCTTCCGTAAAAACGGCAACATCAAGAAGCTCACCGAGCTGTGCGACCGCATCGACCGCGAGGGTTCCGACAATGTTAGTCTCGGCCAGCAAAACGTCGTCCAAGTCGCTGCCCTGCTGAAGCGGTACCTCCGCGACCTACCCGATCCACTCATGACACACAAGCTGTACCGCCTGTGGCTGGCAGCTGCCAAGATCAACGACGAAACTAAGCGCCGCCGGTGTCTGCATCTTACCTGTTGTCTGCTGCCCAAGTGCCACCGCGACTGCCTGGAGATTCTGTTCTTCTTCTTGAAGTGGGCAGGCTCATTCCACCAGGTCGACGACGAGAGCGGTTCCAAGATGGACATTCGCAACATTGCGACGGTTATTGCCCCCAACATCCTCTTTGTCAACTCCAAGATCCCGGCCCTCGACAGCGATCCCATGTTTGCCATCGATGCGGTCACCATGCTCATCACCAACATCGAAGAGATGTGCTTGGTAAGTAGCCCTGCAGCCTTAAAAACTTCTACGTCAATCAAAAACTAACCGTATAGGTCCCCGACGAGCTCGTCGACGTCCTCAACGATCCCTCACTCTTCAACAACAATGGAGAGATCACGACCAAGGAGATTCTCAAGCGCTTTGGTGATCGTACAATTACCAGCGGACCCGGTCAGCCGTACGGCAAGATGGGCGAGGTTATGAACCGTCACGACCCGTCAACGCGGCCGCTCGCCCGCCGTGTGGAGACAGATCCCTCCGTCTGGCAGGACGAACGCAGCGTACGCACCGTTCAGGATATGCCTGCGGCCGGTGCTAGTATCCCGCCGTACAGCAGCGCGCCTAACCAGAGCACGCCGCCGAAATGGAACCGCGCCCAGGATGACGGCCCCCTCCAGCACGTTTCGCCCTACCCGCCCCAGCATAACCCCCACCTTGACAACGCCGACGACCAGCCGCTGTACCCGCACCCGCAGTCACAGCCGCCACCACCACAGATCGGCGGCGGATCGCAGTCGCGGTCCCAGTCACAGCAGCGTGGCGACCCGCGTGATCCTCGCGATCCTGGCGATATGCCGCCACGGCAGGAGTGGCGCAACTCGGGCGCCTGGGGTCGGGGTAACAATGGGTCGGTCGGTGTTACTGGAGGCGTGTAGATATGACGGTTTGTTGGTGTCTTTCTTCATCATGAGTTTTTCTTGTTGTCTCGGATTACTGGATTGAGACCTCTTCCGGGTGCTATGGAAGGGCCCTTTTTGTTCTCAGGATGGGGGTCTAGTCGCACATTAGCTGTCATCTAAGGGTCACTTGTCGACCGACGCCTTTCCTTTATCTTTTTTTTTTTTTTTTTTTTTTTGGCTTTCCTTCTCTTCTTAAAACATTTTCTACCTCGTTTCTTTCTACATTCTCAGCCCTCTTGTTGGTTTCTCGTCACTTTTTTTCTTTACTCTTCTCATTCTTAGCCATGATGTCACTTTTCACTTTTTCCGCTTCCTTTTTATTCTACTTCTTATATGTGGAAAAGGGAAGCCAGCCGGGGTCTTTTATGAAAGCCCTTATACCCCTTTTATCTTCCCTCATAGCCTTTTCTTCTTCTCCTTTCTGATTAAATTCTATTTTCATTTTATGAGCTTCTGTTTCGAAAGTTGTTTGTACAGACAAAAATGCCGTAGGTTGTAGCTACACGAAAGTTTTGTGTTAATTGAATTAAGAAGAGACAATTATCTGCGGCACATATGTTTGCAGCAAATCTCCAAATAACTGTAAAGACAGGATAAATCTATTAATAAATCAAATGGTAAAAAATGCCACCGTGGTATATAAAAAAGGAAAAGGATAGAGAATGAAATCAAAAGACCAAAAAGTAGACCAAGTGTTTAAAGATGTTGGGTGTATCAAAATAACTGTTCATGCTATCCAAATAGCCCGCGGCTTGCAGAGACTTTTTGGACCTCCCACAATTCCAGCAAACTGTGAGTGCATTTCTATTTTTCAAAAGGCTAGGCCTCGCCTAGCACCAGGGAAATCCCAGTGCCTCTTGTAGCGGCGCTTCTTATATTTGATTTTTGTTTCGTCGCGGGGCGAGTGAAGGATTGTCCATATAGAGCAAGAGCAGACCCTTCAAGCCCACTTGCCCAGGAGGGCCATTATGGCAGCACCAAGGAACAGACAGATCAGCATGAAAACGACACGGCGGCCGTCACGCGAGCGCTCGGGGTTGAAGAGGAAATCACGGGCCAGCAGCTCAACAAGACCAGTGTAGATCAGAATACCGGCCGAGATACTGTCGAGGACACCGGACACAACGCTGGCGGTAAAGGAGCTGCCGTTGTAGGTGGTGCGGACACCGAGGCCAATGGCAATAGCCAGAGGGGTGGTCAAGCCGTAGGCAGCGCACAGAATCCAGGGCAGAGCCTTGAGGAACTTGCCGGGGCGGGCAGGGAAGGGGATGGCACTGAGACGGGCACCAATACCGAGACCCTCGAAAGCCTGGTGAAAGACGATGACGGGGTATAGGGTGGAGAACTCATCGCCGACGACACCCAGGTTGAGGCCAATGATGACAGAGTGGAAGATAACACCGAACTCGAGAATCAAAAAAGCAGCAAACTGCTCACGGAAGGCACGGTCGTTGGAGGAAGCGGCGTAATCAACCTTCTCAACATCAAGCCTCTCATTGCTGGCATCATCGGCAGTGCTCGACTGAAGAGCGGCGGCGGTGGCGGCAGCAGTGCCATCCTGGTCGGCCGAGTGAAGGAACTGGTGCGACTGCGAGGGGCGCGAGGTAGGAACCGAGCGGCCGTCCTCGCCAACAATCTGGTGGGAGTGCTTGCTGGCGTCGGACGTGATGGCGTCCTCAATGTTGTCGCCATGGCTGTGGTCCATGTTGTACTTTCTCTCGACGTACCACTCAGCGCCAAAGTCGAGCAAGAAAGTGAGCATGACCATGATCAAGGCCAGGCAGGGCGGCCAGGTGTACTCGGCCCAGCCGCCGGTCATGCCGACACAAGAAGCAGGGCCAATCTCCTCATAGGCAGGGTCCAGCAAATGGATGAAAGCCGTGGCGATGATGACACCGGCACCAAAGTAGCGGGCGAACAGGTAGACGTAGATAGGAACACGAAGACGCTTGATGCGGGTGGCGACGACAGGGAAAAGAGTGCACAGCGACGATGTGACCAAGATCACAAAGAGAGCCGAGATACGGGCACCCAGGCGACCGTCGTACTCATTCTCACCGGCGTCGAGGAAGCAGATGATGTCCTTGCGGTCGGCGCTCGTCAGGTTGACGCTTTCCGGGTTGAAGGGAAGGTCGGACATTGTGAAGGCTGTTTGAAACCTTGGTGCCACAATCAGTATGGCTTGTTCAGCCTGTAACTCTGACAGGATACCGTTACCGTTGATGCGGGACAACGTTGATATGAACAAGGAGACTGGAGGCACCGAGCGCCAGGTACCATATGACAGACAGAACCACGCCGATCCGAGCACCAGGAAACGGGGACGAACCGGTTGCAGATCGTGGAACGTGGAGGCCACGAGGATACACAGGAATAGGGCGGGAAAAGAAGAATGCTGTTTGTTGGGGCAATATACTCACTGGTAAGACGGGATGATAAGGGAAGGGAGAAAATGAATAAATCAAACTCGAGGAAAATAAAGATCCGGCGGGAGAAAGAAGTCGACAAGCGGGAAGGAATGCAAAGGACAGAACGCCAAGACAACAGGTAGATGCACGTATATATGCAAAGAAAAGAATGAGAGTCGAAGATGCGAGTTCACCTTTCCCAGGAGACAGAAAGGAGAGGATCTGCGGTAAAATATATGGCACCAAGTGGCCGGAAAGCTGCAGGACCAGGATGAAGAGCTAATGGGCACAGACGGCGTGAACGACGAAAGAGAGGCCGACGTGACAAACAGAAAATTATGGTCAGAGATGGTCGCAAAGGGCAGCAGGGTCCAAGACGGGCCAAAGAGGGTCGAGTGGGAATAATTGGATAGATTTGCTTGGGAAAGAAACTTGGAGGAAATTGAGGAGACTGAAGAAACTGAAGAAACTGCTGTTGTGGACGGACACCTTGATGGATAGAAGGCAGCTTTTTGTGAGGGAAGGAAAGGTGGGCGAAGGGCAAGAGCGAGAGGGAAAGAGAGATGGGGGGTTATAAGAGATAGGTTGCCGTAAAGGGAAGGCGCGTGGGGTGGAATGGGCAAACAAACGTACTGAGAATGGAGCACGGCACGAAAAACGGAAAGGGCAGAGAAAGCCACGGGCAGGACTCAATATAGAAAGGCCAAAAAGGATTAACGGGAATATAGACAAAGAGGAAGGAACGACAGACAAAAGTGGCGGCCGGGGGAAGCAGCGAACCGAGAGACTGGATCAGACAACGTTTAAGGAAGGGGCCGTTTAGCTACTCGTTTGAAAAAGACTATGTAAATATGTGTTCGAGCGATTGAGGGTGCTTTGTGACCCAAAGATGATCAGACGAATGAAATAAAAGAAGAGTCTTCACCGAGGACTCGGGTGTGGCTTCTAGACCAGTGGCTGCTGTCTCGTAATGCAGTTAGGCAGTGTGAGGAAAGGCACAAAGTGACAGCAGCGAGATGACAAGGGGATCTGGAGGAAGCGGACACGACTTTCAGTCGGAAAAGAAGAGACAAGCAGCAACTAAGAAAACAAGCAAGTTGTAAAAGCGAAAAAAAGGGGTGATACCCACGCACGAAGGGGGATTGCAGATTCAATATAGGATAGACTAGGTTGTGAGCCAGGACAGTTAGTCGGAAAGCTGTCTGACAAGTGCAGGCATATGAGACTAGGGAACAATGGGGGTAGGCAGGAAAAAGGCCGAGAAAGACGAAATAGAGTAAATGGAACGGGCAGGCAAGCTTAAAGAGAGGCAGAGCGGTCCCGCTATCGCTTGCATGTTTTTAGCTGTTGTGTCTGTTTATATTTTATGTAGATGGCGCATTTGAGGCAAACGGGGCTCTCGCCTGGTGGCTCGAAATTTTGTTTACTTTGAGGGTGTTGTCAACGGTTTGGGCGTTCGTCTAAAGCAAAGAACTGCTGCTGTAAGAGTGATAGTGCATTGACTGTCCGACTGACTCGCACTGAAAATGAAAATGAATATGACGGCTTGTTAACCGCTGACCACCAAGTATCAAGCAAGTGGATATGTCGACGCGACCCTCTTGACACTGGACGAATCCCGGCGACTATTTCTCAAAAGGAAAACATCTTCAGCGACGATCGTGTAAGAGGGCCTTCCGTCTAAATTCAAAACGACCCAAACGACAGTCACAGGCTGGAAAGGAAGACCCTCGATGTCCCACATCTGGGCACAGCAGCCCCTCTATCGCGTGAAGAGTAGGGTGCTCCGTAAAAACAGTGAGATGTCGACAGTATGGCGCCCCAAGAGAGGGGGCGACGAAAGAGGGGACCAAGAAAGGAGGGAAAAGAAATCAAAAGCATAAAAAAGAAGCATCAGAAGTGCGAACAAGAACCTTGATGGACGGGCTGGATGTCGTCTGGTCCTCTTAATTGCTGATCCTCTTTGATGCATTGCTAGTGGAGAGAAATAAACCTCAAGCTAGATGTGAGACGGACAGACAGAAGAAAAAGGACGACCACGTAGCAGTCTCTTGCAGTCAGCTTTGTCTCTTTTTCGTGTTTTCGTGTCTTATTTTTCCTTTTCCCTCAACTCTAGCTTCTGTTCTTCCATTCTTCCCCCCTTCCTGCCTGTCTGCCGTCGCGAGAACCTCTTTGGTCTCTTCCTGCAGGGCTGGACCTAATTGGGCCGTAAATGTCTGATACGCGATTGGTCAGGAAGGTGTAAACGCCTGCCGCTAAGCCTTATAAGTTCGGGAAGGAAAGTGTAAAACAACCAAGACTATCTATCCGGGTTCTCAGTAAAGCACATGTGGTTCTCTTGCTTCTTCCCCTACTGTGTACGAAATCACCCCTCCTTACTCGCCTTGAACTGTCCTATCTTGTTTCTTTGTTTACAGAATACGGAGCACCAAACGAGAAAAGCGAAAAAGTGAGCATGGGCGAGCAGAGCTGGCATGGGTTACTTTTACTGTGTAGCTTGGCGTGCGAAATGGAAGAAATAAACGGAGACGGCAAAAAGGGAAGGAAGCAAGTGACAACAAGTGAGGAAGGAGGCAGCGACTATAAACCGCAGCAAGCTTTGAACAGCACATTCATACTCGCTTTAATTCGGTGCAAGCAATGGGACAGTAAACTCGAAACCAAAGACTAGTTTGACCCGTTAAAAGATCTGTCGACAGTTTGGTGAGTGTTTTTCTTTGGTGGCTGTCTATAGCCTATATAGTAACTTCCTTCGACTAGAATACGTATATTATGCCGACAATTGCATATCACCCAAAACATATCACTCAAAACAAAGGGCGATGAGCTTACAAATGTCAATCGAGGTGTCTTATATCAGGACATGATAATCTGGTAGGTATCTTGACACCACCTCTCAGTCCGTCGTGTGGCCGGTATCTGCTAAAATCAGACACGGGCCGTTCCAGAGACCGCGTTGTTTGGCAACGGTCGACCAGTCACCGTCTTTGCATCGCCACTTTGACATGTCAGAGCTCCGGCTTCGCTTGAACGCCTGCTCGCAGTTTGTGGCCACATGCCTCCGTTTTGTGCGTTTCGTGTCTTCTTCCTCCTAGCTTGCTATATTTATCACGGCTTTCTCTATCTGGAGATGTGTGACCCTCCTTCCCGGCTTGACGGCTCGACTTGAGAGACTATCCGGGTTCTCACGAGACCGAGTGAGAAAACCACGTTCCAACGAGCCACTATTTCTAGAAGGTGTAACCCGGGGAGAAGCAAGGTCAGATCTTCTTGCCAGGGAAGACAGAAAAGAGACATAATAAACAGACAGGAAGATGCAAAAGGGGGCATCTTTGATGACTGCCGCTTGGCATGCCTAGTCATGATGACCGTTTTATGCCCATCTCCCTCCGTTCATCTCCAACTCCCACGCCAGCCATCACGCCCTCGATGCTCAAACCCGGGCCTTGTTGAATCGTTGTCTTTGGGCAGTGTATATTCGCACCTTCTGAAAGTGGCCATAGAGAGCAAGATGGCACACCCGTGCCAGTCCCATTCTTGTGTCCGACTTGCGCGTACGCACTCCGTCCTGGCAAGATGCGTCCTTGGCAAATCAGTTTTGTCGAGAAGATAGAAGGAAATGGATGGATAGTGGATGGATCGCTCGTTCTCGATTTTTTTATGTGATAGGCGGATTGTGCTGCTCATCGTTCCGTCCATTGCTCATCTCTCGCTTCTCTCCTTCTTTTGGTTGCGTCGATATAAAGATATGCAGACGACCCTGCGAGCCCGGTCTCTGACTCTGCCCTTTCTTTCCTCTTTTTGATCTTTCTCGACTTTGCGCCAGCCGCTTCTCTCCACGCTTCGTCGCCTCCAAGCCTCATCCGCCTTCTCACCTTCCATGACAACGACCCTCACACGCTCTGTGCCCCCACTGTGCCGGTCTAGAGTTTGTATTCTCAGCTTTCCATCTTTGTCTTGTTTTGATTTTCTCTCAACGGCACCACTCTCCCTCGTCCCATTCCCATTTCTCCATTTCTCCTTTCCTCCACCACTTTACGTAACAACGCCGAGGAGCTCAGACAGCTCAGAGGTGCCTCCGGCTACTCTAGCCTACCTTTTCCCTCGTCCAAGGCACAAGTTGCCCTCCTTCATCACTTCTTCCACTGGTCTCCGACCCGCCTAACCATGCACACTGCACCCCTTTCGGTCCCTCTCCTCCAGTTTTCTACATCCAATGGATCACAATCTCTGCCCAGCCCCCTTTTTGTCACCTCCATCTCCATCCCTCCGACCTCTTCCGAATACGCCCTCTCTCTCTTCCTCTCCGGCTGTGCCAAGATGGGGCCTGTATGACCTCGGGCCGTCAGATTGTGCGTCTCTATTATGCTCGTTTTCTCCTCATCTTGTCCTCCCCTGCCCCCTCTGCCTCTCTGCTCATCTTCCCCCCCACGCCGTGACACGAACCTATCACATGGCGTTTGTGTTCCGACAGAGACAGCAAGTGATGCAGGGAAGCACCACTGTGACCATTTCTACCCATTTCGACCATTGGGACCACTGCCCGTCCGTCGGCGGTCGAAGTCTTACGTCCCAAGACTCGCGTGCCACGTCGGCGTCGGTGTACCCAAACAAGAAAGAGTCGCCGCCGTCTGTCTCCTCCCAGTTTTTAATCCCTTTTTTTATCCCCTTCTGCCTCTTTCCTGCTATTATGTGCTCTTGTTCTCCCACGCCCGATGCCCTCAAGCTCCATCTGAAGCACTTTCCTCGCCCCATCTTGCCTCACAACCTGGGCTTTTCTTCTCCCCCCCTCCCTTTGCCTTGCCTCAATCGTCACCCTATGCCATCCCACCCCATATCCTTTTACCCACTCTCGTTTCTCTTATTATATTATGTGTCACTTTATTATGCATCCTTCACTCATCCTACGCTGGCTGTGAAACAACCTGTTGGTACCCGCTGTCTTTTTATTTTGTGCTTGTCGTCTCTCATTTCACTCTCCTTGTCGGCTGCCATCCCACATAACCACCACCACACTCCCACGTCTCACGACATATTCATCACATACCCCCAAGCTCTTCGAGCTCTATCGAAGGCCCACGGGCGCCCTGATTACACCCTTTAACTGCAAAGATTGTCTTAACCCGCATAGTCTCCATGCAGAACCTGCAAGAGCCTGCAGAGCTACCCACATCATCATCATCACCTCTACCTTTCCCTGCCTTTTCTTGCCTTTCTTGCATCCCTTCCCTCCATAGTCGCCGTCCGGAGCCAACCAGAAACCAGCTTCGGCCCGGTTCGTGTGGGAGCCTTGGAAGGAGCTTTTGGTACCTACACAGTACTCCTCTCTTTTGTTAACCCACACCCTTCCTTTCTTCCATTGCCTCCTTTGCTCCCTCCGGTCCCTTTCCAGGCTTGAACAAAATCGTTCTGCGGATACTCCGTGCAAGGACGGAAGAAATAACGAAGCAAAGATTTTCACTGTCTTTATCTCTCCTTGTACCTTTGCCGAAGTTAGGACAGCTCGGTGTCATTTTCTCTAGGCTTGCACCGAGAGGCTATTGATTACCTTCCCGTCGTCTCTTTTCCGAATAGCTTCCTCTACCCTCTCTTTTTTTTTTAAAAAAAAAAAAAAACCCTTCTTTCACTGGGTGTGGCCTGTCGAGTCGAGCACGAGGCCTCCGCAGCTGTGCATGTGCAGGATGCATGATCTTCTTTCTGCTTCTCGTTTCTTGCGTCCGCACACCATCTTCTTTCCGACTCCTACCATTGCCTATCACATCGCCCTGTATGAAGTCTATACACTGATACTGAGACGTTCATATCGACTTGATGTGCTATGCTATCTGCAGCTGTCTGCCTATAGACAAGTGTTAGCTGGCAATGTCTCTTCACTCTTTGGCTTTCCTCCTACTCTTCTTCGTCATCCTGCCTCGCCTTATCACCTGTCACCTCTTTCCAGCCGTCCTTTTTACAGTTGTGTATATATCTTCCTCGTTGGCTTCTACAGCGCGCTTGGCACCCGCAGCTCTGCAGTAGTGGTCTTCATTGCATAACGTATTTTGCTGCTTTGCTGCCTAACGTGACAGGAAGGATGCACGCAGGCATAGCAGTTGCGGGTGTATCGTTTTGGAGTACGGAGTATTTACACTGCACAGCTCATAGCTCGCACCCGCATCATTTACTTCCTACCCACTCCCCACGCGTATACCCGCGCTATCATCGCTGCTTCCAGTTTCCATTTTTCTATTCTGTTTCTATACTTTTGAGTAAGTAGCATGACATCGCATTAGGCGCGAGGCAAGAGCGAATGGTACATCGGGGCTACTTTCCACCTCACGAGAACAAAACAAAAGGAGTAAAACAAAACAAAGACACCCCCCCTTTAGCTCCTTCTTCTCCCACGCGGGGGCGGGTACGCTCTTTCCTGGTCTTGTCATATGCAGGATGTGGGAGGGTGCGTCTTGCCTCTTTTGGCTCTTTCCCTCGTTCTCTTTGGTTGTCGTTGCCTCTTTCACTTTTTGTAGCCTTGTAGTTTTGTAGTTTTGTAGTCATTGTAACTTTGTAGCTTTTCTCGTAGACTTTCCTTCTCTCCACTCGTAGCCAGAATATGTGTATTTAAGGGCCGTGATTCTCCCAGTTTTTGAAATCTTTCTCTCTCTCTTGCCTTCATCACCAAGCATCTTCTTCACAGTATCACTTCTAAGCATCTCACTTTCACAACAACGTTTTCGACCTTTACCACTCACCCGAACCCAAATCACCAAGATGGCTCCCTGGTAAATCCATAAGTCCATAATCCCATAATCCCATAAGCCCATAAGCCCATAAGCCCAAAAGCCCATAAGCCCATCCCTTCCTCTGAGCGTGAGACTCGGGTAGTCTTGCACGGTCGCATCCATGTCCTCGTCCACGTCCTTGGCTCCATCTTCACGTGAATACATTCTCCAAGTCCATACTACTGACGCCCCGCCTCTTTAGCGACTGCTCCTCGTGCGCCTCTGGCTGCTCCGGCTCGTGCTCCGCCTGCTCTTGCAACTCTTGCAGCGTATGTCTCCCTTCCCCAGCTTCCACGGCTCCCACATATCCATCACATGACTATGCAGGAACCATACTGATGTGTATCCCTTCTCTCCTCCCGCAGCACTAAATTTGCTTTCTTTTTTCGACCGACCTCCAGCAGTCCCTGGTCTCCCTTTACTCAACGCCTAACAACACACAATTCTCTTTGATGAGACCATGGCTGTGACAAAGGCCTAATAGGACAACGACATACAGCTGTATACGGAGGGGAAAAAAGAAGCAACATTATGTGTGGAAATCAACTATTCTTTGTAATTCTGTGGCTGTCAAATGGAGAGGAAACTGTTGTTTTCATCGCGAGCGCTGGTTTCTTTGTCAACTCTCTAAGGGTGCGGAAAGTAACACTGGTCCTATCATGATCTTTCAGGCATCTTTAAGAATAAACTAGACCCATTTGTTGCCCACATTGAACGAACAATAAAGATGGTTGCACTTCCGTTGAAAGCATTGCTGTAATGAAAAAAAAATGAAAAAAAAAAAAAAACCTGTCTCTTCAAGAGAAACGGGGGCAGGGAACATGAAGCTACATGAGCGTTAAGCAGGCAGTTGAAGAAATCTACCGCTACTGCTGGCCTGCCTCGTTGGTAGCTTCTCACCCTGGTAAGGGGGCTTGCCCTTTACTTGCTGCCGCTCTCCTCCGCAGGCGGGCCCGGCTGAGGTTGGGGCAGAGGGGGCGGGGGGTTGTGATGTGTATTAGTGAGAACCCTGCTGCTTTCTCTTCTGCGGCATGTGCTTTCGAGATTGGCTTGATACAAATAGAGAAGAGAGAGAACGTTCTTGGTTAGAGCCGACGTGAGAATTTACACTCTGATCTTTTGGCCACTTTTGAAGGCTTTTTACATAGCGAAAAGTGAGGGTCAGAATGTGGATGGCAATGCTGGAAGTCGAGTCCTGGTAGCATGTCAACAGTGCCATTTCATCGCCACTCGAGCGATTGTAGCTTATAAAATGACAGGTATTATGGGTCTATTAAACATTGAGTAATTACATTGTCAAAGTCTAGGGAAAGCAATAGCTGAATGCAATGATCTCATGTAAACAGGACCAAAAAAGACGCGATTGAAACTCCAAAACCAAAGCTTCTTTACCAAAAACTCCTCTTTTTGAAAACAAAGAAAGCCCCCCCCCCTCCCAAAGATCACATCTGAGGAAAGAAATGCCTACTCCGCTCACGCCTTGGTCAGCTTCTCCTCCTTGTGCAGCTCAATGCCCGCTGGTGCGCCAACCAGCGCCTTGCACTGCGCATAAATGACAAACTGGCCCGACACCAGACCGCACGTCATGACCACACGCGGGCCCAGACCCGTCAACAGCAAGCGCTTGGGACCGAACTCGGAGGCCAGTGTGAACATGCGGCTCAGCACACCCTGCTTCGGGTCTCCGGCGCCCTTGTTCATGGCCGACAGCAGCGTATCGGCCGGGTGCGACAGGACAGCGGCGGCCACACCAGCGACGATACCCGAGGTCAGCTCGACACCCGTTTGCTGCAGGTGTGTCATCTTGGCTTTCCGCTCGGGGCCCATGGCGCGGAAGATGACCTCGTTGGCGGCTTCGTGAACCGAGAACTGGCCGACAGCGTACGGCACCTGCTTGAAGAGGAGAGGGATGAAGCCAGAGTAGAAGCCGCGCATACCCTCTTCACGGAAAATCCGCACGAAACCCGAAGCCAGTCCAGAAGCAAAGCCGCGCTGCGACACGAGACGAATGCGCGTAGCCTCGAGCGGGCAGAGGGCAATGTCGGCGAAGAACTCGGCGCTGGCACTGGCGCCCAGGTAGACGGCGGTACGGTGGGGCGTGGCCTGCTCAATGCCGCCCAGCAGGTCAATGTACTTCTTCTTGAAGAACTCGTAGCCGGCAAACTTGGCACCGCCCTGGACGAGGTAACCGACAGCGGTGGGACCGAATCCTGTGAGCAGAGCAGCGGCACCCTCGTTGGCGACGATGCGACGGCCCGCCTGGACCATGTTCAGGCCCTTCATGGCATCGTCGACCTGGATACGCGTCTTGACGACGTCAATGGGTGTGGCAGCGCCATGTGTGAGGGTAGCGGCGAGAGCGCCGGCGCCGAAGAACTTGGTGTAGTCGGGCAACGCAAAGGTGGGCGTCTGGTTGGATGCTGTTTGTGTAGCCATTTTGAAGGATGTGAAGAGGTGTTAGGTCGCGATCGACAAAGTGAATGAGTGAGAGAGCCTGTTCGTGGCGTCGAGGAAGGGAAGAAATTGACTTGCAATCGCAAGGTCGTAGTATGTTTGCGATTAGGTTTATTATTTTGCTTTCGTCCTTTCAGAAGAAATAGCTCAATCAACCCCTCAAATTGCGCAAAGTATGTATGCCGCCAGGAGAGGAACTGCCAGGTCAAAATTGAGGCAGGTTTTTGTGTGGAAGAGATAACAGACAAGCTGCTTGCGGCAGGAATGTGTTGCAAGTTACTCAGCTGCAAGCTTTCGACCAGTGACGTAAGAGCCAGGGAAGGCGCGAAGTGTGCTGTAAGAATCGTGGCGCTAGTACGGAGTACTGTTGTACAAGTAGAGGGGCGATCAACAGGGAAAGTGCGGGCGCGATAGACTCGACAAGGAAGGTGCAAGTGTGTAAACGTGAGGTAGGAAGGAGGACAGAAAAGAGGAAAGAGGGGAGATTTTACTCCGTACGTCGTACAGTCGTCCAAATCAATTCAATTGTGTGAGGTCAAACGTCAAGCAGAGGCAACGGAAACCAAAGTGCGAGGTCGTCGCAAATATATCACTGTCGACAAAGCGACCGCGCCCCGGATCCTTTGCGACGCAAGAAGAGGGACCATGCCATCATCGATGGGGCCGGCGACTCCGTTGAACGGAAATATCTTGCAGCGTGGAGCTTGGATTTGTATCGCGCTTTCTTGAACGGGTAGAATGTTTTCTAGACGTTCCTGCCCCCGGCGTCTTTTGGGCGCATTTGGGGCAGTTTCGCCGTTTGGGCATTCGCAGCTTCCCTAAATTGCTGCTGGGGACCGGAGACGCGAAGCGCCGAAAACATAGAAAGCTTCAGCGAACCAGGAAAGTCTCGTTACCTTTATGCACCATCTCTCACTATCTTGCACTATTTCAGACGGACTGGACGGGTTCTACGGGCTCATACGGGACTTGCAGACGGTGTCCAATGCATTGCTCGGGAGCGCCGGCAGGCCAGGAGAGGAGTAAAAGAGAAGGAGAAGCCCGGGCACCAGCTGGAAAGAGTGGAGACTTTGGGCCTTTGGGGCCTTTTTATGCAGACGATTGTCGGCAGGACTGCGACCGAGGCACGAATACGGAGTATTACAGCGAACAAAAGCCCCTGTGCTGCTGGTAGAGCAAGGAAAGAGTGGGGCCAATTGCGTCAGAAGCTGAGAGCTCAGATAAGGCAGGAGCTCTAGTGGTGAATTTGCCGAGGAGCCTTCTTGGACCACGATATCTCAAGGCAAGTGTCGACGGTAGACATAAGACTGCATTGTGCGCTTGTTATGTCCACTAGACGATGATGGAAGACACTTAATCTCCTTATTCTATTCTTGCCTTTAGGACCTCAGTTTTGAACCTCTTATCGTTGTGTTTTGTACGATCTCATTTTCACGATGTACTTTATCACGTGACCAAATCTCAAACAACCCAACATTGCCCCTGGGCCTGTTAGACATTCTTTGCTTATTGTTCATTGTTGACATTGTCAGGAGCAATATATTGATGTCGTGAGATTCTTGCTATGTGAAGAAAGTCCACGATCCTTGCCTTTGGCCAGCAAGTGGTGGCCCCCGGCCAAGACATCGGACCCTGCCGACTCGCCAATACAGTTGCATTTCCCGAATCGGCAATTGCGATAAGACTACGACGTACTAAGAGCTACGCTGCAGTGCAGATGGGATGCTACCCTGCAACAACGACTACATTTCACCGTCAGGAAGAACGACAGGATCCCGAATGGAATCTCTTCTTCACGAATAATGTTGGAGGCATACATTTATTTCCAGTGAACCCTCTCTTGCCAGTGAAAGATGTCTTGAGCGATAAGCACATTCTTTCCTCAGGCAAATTTCCTCCTTTAGCACCTCTACGATGACGACAACAACCCCCGGTGGCGTCGGCCTCGACAGGGCGACATTCCAGTCGCTGGCAGCCTCGTTTGGCTTTCAAATGGAACCCCAAGACGAGGCCGACTACTACACGCTCGTCAAGGCCATGGAGGACGAGATCAACGAGGTAGAGGCCATGCCGGCATATGTCGACCCGCGGCTCGCTCCAAGTGTGGCTCTCCCCGTTTCTGAGCGGAGGTACACGGTGCCCGATAAGGCGGATAACCCGCTCAATGCATGGAGCCACCGCTTTACACTGAAAGATGAGGCCGCCGTCTCGTCTGGAATCCTGGCCGGGCGCACTGTGGTTCTCAAGGACACAATCGCCGTGGCAGGCATCCCACTGACACTGGGCTCGCACCCGTACCAGCTGACGACGTCACCGGACGAGCCCTACCCCATCCCGACCATTGATGCTCCCATTGTGACACGCCTCGTCGAGAGCGGCGGTGTGATTGTTGGCACATCCACATGCGAGAACTTTTGCATGTCGGGCCTGTCGGACACGAGCGCCACCGGGCCCGTCGACAACCCGTGGGTCAAGGGCTATGCGGCGGGCGGCAGTAGCAGTGGCAGTGGTGTCCTAACAGCCATTCCGTTGATTGAGAAGTGGCGCAAGAAGCGGGGATTGCCAATGAAGGGCCTGGGCCCCGGCGTCGACTTGGCCATTGGTGGCGACCAGGGTGGCAGTATCCGGCTGCCGGCGGCCTACAGCGGTGTTTACGGACTCAAGCCGACACACGGACTGGTGCCGTACACGGGGATTGCATCGCTGCATCCCATGTGTGATCATGCCGGACCGATGGCGTCGTCTGTGGCCGACGTGGCTCTGCTGTTGTCGGCCATTGCGGGTTACGACGGCATGGACCCACGAGCAACACCCGAAACGCCTCTCCGAAAGAACGTGCTGGCGTACCACGAGCTCTTGAGGGCAGCCATTGCCGAAAAGGAGGCCAAGGGAGAGTGGACGCCCACCACAGCTGGCAGGGGGCTGCGCATCGGTCTCCTCAAGGAAGGCCTGTCGCTGCCGAAGCTCGACCCCAAGGTGGCAGCCATTGTCCGTGCTGCCGCCGCCAAGTTTGAAAGCCTGGGTGCTACCGTGGTGGACGTCTCCGTCCCGCTTCATAGCAAGGGAGGCTCCATCTGGTCGGCAGCAATGCGCGGTGTCATGGCCGATGTGTTCTTGTCGAGCAAAGCGCCCGATCTGCTTGGATTCACTACGACTGAAGTGTCACCGCCCAAAATGACGCAGGAGTGGTACGAGAAGCTGACAGCCGCCAGTCCCATGGTGGTGACGGCTGCCCTGGGCTCTAAATACCTGGGCGACACGACCAAGTTTCCTCACAGTTACCGCAGCAAGGCCGTTAATCACGTTGCGCAGCTGCGGGCCGCCTATGATGCCGTGCTGGACGATGTGGATATTCTTTTGCTGCCTGTGACTCCGTCTGTGGCACCTCCGCACTCAATCAAGGCAGCGGGCGAGAAGAGCAAGAATGGCTTGCTGGACATGTACCAGAACAACCTGGGCGTCACGGACAACACGGGCCCGTTCAATATTACCGGGCATCCGGCCCTGGCCATGCCGGGTGGATGGGCGCCGGCTGCGGGTATTGATGGAGCCGAGTCGGAAGGAAAACTGCCAGTCGGTATCCAGCTCGTCGGTAAGCGATATGACGATTTGGGTGTCTTGATGGCGGCCTCGATCTGGGAGGTGGCTGGTCTTGGACTTGATGAGGAGTGAAGATTAGGAAAGTAGACATGTCAACAAAGAGAACATTTGCTTCGTATCTCATGGTGGGGAGATCAAATATTAGCCGGTGGTCTTCAGTCGCTCCAAGGTTGCTTCCTTTTCTTTTGTATGTTTTTTTGTGAGCGTAAGAAAGAGCAAAGTGACAAAGAATGAAGGGAAGTCGGAATTGTCTACCTCGTGCACCGAAAAGGCACGTCTCTCGACAGGATGCATATCCACCTGCCAGAGCACATTAACACCGGTCCAGTATGGCGTGGGCCTCACGGACGAGGACGAAAGCTTGGCCGACTCCTTGCCGATGTGTCCAACTCTACTTTGGGCGTACCAGGAAGCAGAAAAAAGCACAAAGATATTGCGTGTATATTGGAATAAATTTCTTTGGGATTTTTGGATTATATATATAAATGCACTGGCATATAAATGCACTGGCGCTTGGGTATATCTAGACTGTCATAATTTGTTTACATGTACACATTCACTGCTGGTCAGCCGGCAGCCACAAGTCATTGTCCAGCTCCCGGTCGTATCCAGTGTCAACATCCCATCCTGTGGCATACTGAGTCAGGTTGAGCTGCCGCCGGGCAATTGTCCGGTTGTTGGCAAGTTGGCACGTCGGCAGGTGAAGTGGTACCAAGACGATCGCACTGGGGCCTCCTCTTGCTGCATTAGTAAGCGCCGATGCCCGCGGTCCCGTCGGTACGGGCGCCCGCCAAATTACTTTACACGCCCAACAAAAATCAGTTTTGCACCGCCAGCATGTCATGTGTCCACACCCCTCGTCCCGCTGGATGGGTGCACGGCACCCCAAGCGAGGGCACCGCTTCGCTGTAGTGGCAATGACCTTTTGTGTCCCCTGTGTGTTTTCGCGGGCCTCTATTGCCAGCCTCAGAGCGGCCTGCTGGGCCAATTGGCGTTGTGTCTGCATCTCGTCCGAGGTGCCGCGGCTGCGTTCGTGCTCCTCCTTCAGACGCTGCAGGGCGCGCTCGTTGTCTGCCCGGCGGAGATGCTCACAGACGACGCCCGCCTCGGCGTCTTGGCAAACGAAGCAGTGGCGGATGTTGCATGCCGCACACGTCCACTCCGGCTGGGCTTCGCCGGCAGCGTGGATCTGACCATAGCCACAGCGGCACCAACGGAAGTTGGGGTTGTGGGACATGATGAGAAAGGCGAGTTTCTTGTCGTACAGTCGAAGAGAGTCGGCGCTAACTAGACTGCGGATGGCGTCGCGGGCCAGAGGTTTGCGACAAGCGGGTTCTGGGCAGACAAGGTCGTTGAGACGGTCGCCCTTGATGGCGGCTTCGCAAAACTGCGTCAAACAGGGCCCACAGGCGTTGCGGTCATGGTCGCATTCAGGTGTGAGGTCGCGGTTGTTTTCGGCTTCGTCGTCGGCCACGTCGTCCGCATGGATGGCGCACTCGTAAGTGCTGTTTGCTTGGACAAGCGTGCGGAATGCCGTCCACAGGCCAGGATGGTCCCACAGAGCATCTTCAAGCTCGAATAGGTCAACCCGGAGCACACGACGACACCCCTCGTGGCGACATCGCTGTTCACCGCGAACAACTTGCAAGACATAGTCCTTGTCGCAGCTCTTGCAGAGACCATTTCGACGGTTATCGAGCTCGGGTGGCCGGTGTGCTGCACGGCAGGTGGTCATGCGCCAGAAAAGGGAACGAAAGACACGCTCGTTGCCGTCGGTGCCTGCACCGTCCTCGCAGTTTTGACCGCAGGCGACGCAGGCGATGAACCTCTCGCGCGCTGGGCGCATGAGCTGCAGGCCGACTTCGCTGCAGAGAGCCCAATCGTGGAGACCTGGTGGGATGGTCGGATGAGCGGCGAGGGCTGGTGTCGAGGAGAAATCGGGTATGGTGAAGTCGGGTATTGGCGCGAAGAGCTCTTCGACATCTTCTGGTGCTTCCTCGATGTCTGCCACAACTTCTAGCTGTGATACTTCTTGGACGTCTTGGACAGTTTCCTTTTCTTCTGCGGTTGTCTCTGCCTCCGCAGGCTCGGTATTTGATTCTGCCGTCGATGTCGAGTGCACAGTGCTCGCCGACGACCGAGGGGAGGTGACGGGGATATCTGTGGCATTGATGTCTTCTTCGTCGTCGGCGGTATTGTCGAGGATCGTCTCCTCGGTAAGGTCGATAGGCGTGAAATCGGACGCCAGCTCGGATGTGACGTCTGATATTGACGCGGCCGGACTGACGGCCTTGCGTGAAGCTGTTGATGGTTGCCGAGAAAGAGAGGGTTCTGGTGGTGAGGATATATCGATGAGCGGTGGGGGCTGTTGTTGCTGTTGTTGCTGTTGTTGCTGTTGTTGCTGTTGTTGCTGTTGTTGCTGTTGTTGCTGTTGTTGCTGTTGTTGCTGTTGTTGCTGTTGTTGCTGTTGTTGCT